>UCOM01001173.1:0-48025 GCA_900474385.1 Ormyrus pomaceus
TTTCCGACCCCCCCCCCCCCCCCCCACTAGTTTACTTTTTAGAACGTTGAGCCGTGCGCGCACATGATGTTCTCAAGTGCTACATCTCCTTATGCAGATTAAATTTGACTTGAATTGGCCATCCAATCTCCAAAAGTCTTGTCATTGATACATATGTCGTCGTTGGCCTTGTAAGGTCAACCCGGGTCTTTGAGCTTTTAACAAACAAATTCATTTTTTAAATTAAACTCTACTGTCAAAATCATTTTCATTTACAGTTATTACTTACAATTTACTTAATCAACAAAACTAATGCTTCATTAAAATTACTATTAATGTATTAAGTAAAACAAATGATCGCAACGCTATTAGTTAGTTTTTTAAAAACTCCGCACTCAAGTCCATGATCCTCGAACACTCTGGAATTTCGCGCAGAGTTTTAATTCGTTATTAAAAAATCTGTTCAATCTGCAGGAGCCCATGAACGTTCAATATCAAACATTAGTCAAGCATCCTCGAGAAAAAGTCATTAGAGGCAGGTGCCGCGAGGGCAAAGCGATCCGCTCGTCAGTCCGAAGACAGCGCGACTTACGCGAAATCAGGTGAGAGCGCGGCGTTTTGCACGCTCGCAGCAGGCAGCTCGTATATATGTATACACACGGAGAACTCGAGCACGGCTAATGCAGAGCAGAGGGAACGGGGGAGGGTCGATTGGCGCATGCGCCCGCTCTGCCATTGATACTTGGTCTTTTTTTTTTGTTGTTTCTTTTCTTTTTTCGAAAGAACGTCGGACGCAGCGCAGCGTCCCCTCCACGCGACGAGGCAAAGGCAAAGTGTAGGCAGCGTGCGTTCGGTCACAGAGCAGTCAGTATCCTTCTTGGCGTCGGCCGGTCGGTGTCGATGTGCACGCGCGCCGCCACGAAAAGAGCGAGGGAACGAAGCGACGACGCTTACCGCAACGGCGGACGAGCCGACTATCTCGCGGGCTTTTCTCCCCCGCCGTCCGCGCGACGTTATGCCGAGGCCGAGCTGCTGGAGGGCGCCGTCAACCGGCCGTTGATCACCAGCAGCAGCAGCAGCAGCAGCAGCAGCGATAACGACACGCTCGAATAAAAGGTACATGCAGGACTCGTGTTTTCTTTTCGTTGGATTGAACCGGAGCGAGGCAACTCGCCACCTGCCATCGGGCCAATTATTGTCTGCGTCTTACTCTGCGGGTATATACTTGCTTTACTTACTTACTTACCCCGTGACTGACTCGAGGTACCAACGCGGAGAGCTTCTGTCCCGAGCCTCTGTATGCACCGATGTAAAGGGGGGGCTTTTCTCGCGCAGCAATTTAGTTTGGTGCAGAGAAAGTTTGACCTGAGCTTCGATTCGAGGCAAAGCTGTCTCTGCTTTTATTCGAAAACGAATCGGAAAGCACGAATAACATTCGTACCGCTTTGACTATCGAGTGCTCGTTGCGATTGTTTATTTTAATCGGCGATTGTTCGTCAAATTAGCGAGAGGCCTTACGTTTCGAGAGTCAGTGCGACAATTTGCTTGTTGATTCAAAAGGAAAACTGAGCTTGAAAAGTTTCAAGTGGCAGCTTTACGTTTATCTTCTTGGAATTTCACATGTTCATTAGAGCCACAACGTAAATAATTGCCCAGATTTCAACCTATTCCACCTATACCCGCGACAACTGTGCACGCTTAAGTTCATACAGATCGTAAAAATTCAATTGCGAAATTGCAACATTTTCACTCGTCCTGGTATACATTTGTATACGCAAAAGTTTGCATCGGCCGAGTACGTATTTTTTTTTTTTTTTTTTTTTTTTAATCATTTAGCGCGCGAACTTTTATGCGCGATAATCGTTGCACCGACTTTGCGACACGGCGATACACAGTTTACGAAATTTAACAGGTTTAATAATAATACCCAGAGTCCCGAAGCACTCGAGAATGTTTATTTGTATATCGGCGTGTGCGCGTTGCGTAATTGCCGTTCTTTATCAGGCGTATAAGACGAGGCTCCGAGCAGATTTCGAAATTTTGTTTTGGAAACACTTTATTAAGCGTTCCGCGAGACGCGGAAAAAGAGGAGAGCTGTCAGTTTGCGAGAGTATCGAAAATACACGCTTGTTTATTGTTTTGCGGAGATTTAGAAGCTTCTGAGTCGAGTATAAATTTCTGAGACGACGCTCCCTTGGAAGCAGGACGCTGTGAAAAACTTGAATATTACGTTAATGTAATACGCTGTTTAATCAGTCTTTAAATTTGCTTTTTAATGCGCGCGAGTGTAAGCAGATAAAGCAAAAGTAGATATACTTCGAGTACGTGCCTAAAACGCAAAACTGAAGCGCAAAATTTGCGCGAAAATTTGAGAATTCCAGTCGAATTGGCCAATCAAATGTAACTTGTTCCCTCGTCAAGAGGTTTTCTCGCGGTGTTTTTTTATTTTTTTTTTTTCTTGCGCTGCACTCGCCGCGACGTGTTTCGCGTATCGCTCGGCGTCATTTGGAAAAGAATTGATGCATCAACGGGGAAAATTGCGCTTATTTATCGGAGGACTACCAAAGCAATGGAATCAGCGATCAAATTTATCCCGCGCGAGAGAACGCAAGTATACGGTTTTCGTGATACGAGAATGGCTGGCTCGATTTATTCGTGAAATAATGAGACGGCTTATTTTCGTTCGTTAGAAATGATTGTAGTTTATTATTTTTTTTTATAATTACGGGACATTGGAGATTGATAATTTGATGTATATGCATTTTCCAAAATTAAATTTTTAAGCCATTTTATTTTAGTTATATTGCTGGAACAATTGTTTATCTGCTGTAAAACCTTTTATCTACTGCAAACGTGGAAAAACAAAGCACTTCCGACACTGAACACACTGCGTTGACGTTAAACGCTTTAAATCATTTGAGTCGACAAGCCTAAGTGGCATAAGATTCGAAATAACAATATTGAAAAAAATGTTGCTAATCTTTTAAAGGCAAATTTTGCGCGTTGTTTAATACTTAGCATCATGTTCGAATTCAATATCTTTACGAGTTCGATGTGGAATCTATTTGTATACTCTCACGTGCAGTACAAATGTATACTGTTGTTGTTACATACTTAATCGACTCAGCTCTTTATCTAAATCTTCCAGTATATCTATCTGCAACAAATGCTTCAATTCATGGTTGCTTTCTTTCATAAACTGCAGATTTGGATGGTTTTTTAACGAGAATATTAAAATATTTTTGATTGCCGCGTTTCTACGGAGAGGTATAAAAACATAGTAGAATCTAACAACTACACGATTATTTCTGCTGCAGAGATTATATCTGCATAATTGACTCTTTGGTATGTTAATAAAGCAATTTTGTAATTACGAATCCATTGAAATTTATCTCCTCGTAATCGTTTGTTTTATCACTTGTTTCAAGATTTATTGTCCTCGAATTAGTGCACCATCGTGTGTTGAAAATCTTGCTCAAAAGCAAAAATTTCAGCCTTTCCAGCAGGCAGAGGTCGTTTGTCGTCGCGGCAGATCAAACTCTTTTCCACTCGCCTTTATTCGCGCGAAAAATGACGTTTCCCCGTCCGATCGGCGTCGCTTTTTTTGCTCGAAAAACAGCGCAAAAAAAGCAAAAAGAAAAAAACATAACCGGCTCACGGATTTGTCTGCATCGCATTAACCGCACGCGGCATTAAAGGAGCGCTCGGCTGATATACCTCGACAGCGGGAAACGATTACCTACGCGGAATCTCGTATTACGTGCACGGCAAAGACAAAGCGCGCACAGCCAGCGAGAGAGAGAGAGAGAGAGAAAAGCTCAACATAAAGCCCCGCCAACGTAAGAAGCTCCTATGAGCGTCCCAATTACAGGTTTCACTTTCGGTTATCCTGCGGCTGGAGGCCAGGCACTAGTTTTATTTGCGCCGTCGTGTAAAATTTATGTGCTTCTGACTGAAAGTCCTCTCGTTTTTCGGAGAGCTCCTGCAGCGGGGCAATGCAAGCGCCGTGAAATTCCCGCGTGGTGATGTGAAACGAGGGGTGACGAACGAGACGCGAAAACGAGAGTGAGGCAGCACTTAGAATCGGTTTTTTTTATTTCTTTTTTTTTAGGAAATAATTGACTGGGATAATTTATACTTGATAAATGAATGTTTCTGAGAGGTGGGACTTTTTAGTATAGAATTGATAACCGCTTAATTAATAAAGTAAAATGTTAATATTAGATAAAAAAAAGTATGTACTTTTGGGACGAAAAAGAACGTTTGAGCCAATGCGGTTGCTTATTATTTTTTTCATTCAAGATGAATTCGTATATAAAATAATTTTACTAAAAGTCAATCGTCAACACTTAGTGAAATTTAAGTTTTAACATTTTTATTTTTCACGAAATATAAGAGTTTGTGTATTTTTTATCATTTGTCACAATATTAATTAGCATCGTTATTCTGAAAGGAATTTGAACTTTACTCTCGGGATAAATTGATTAAATGCTGTAGATAATTTAATTGAACCTATTTCACCGCCGATAAGAAAAATAATCTTTTCACTCTTATTCCTTACAAAATTAATTTATAGATTAAAGAGTTCAGTAGTCGTTGAAAAGGAATTAAAACTACAAATCATAATTTACACAGTTTCCATGTTCCTATTTAAAATAAAAACTCAATCCAGTCAATTAGAACAAGGTTTCTGGACCTACGGACCACAAGAATATCGACTGCAACAGCATTATTCTTTATTAAAAACCGAAAATACAAACAAGCAATTTTTTGCTAGCAATTGCTTCCACTACTGCTGAAACGCGAGGTTCCCCAGAGTGAATTTACACAAACTGAGGAAACTAAAAAGATTGTTAAAATTTTGAAGCCTCGCACCTTTGCTTGCAGATAAGAAGCCGGACGGTCGGAGCGGTCCGAGCGATAAGAAGCCTCGCGATGCGCAAGATCTCGGAGGTGCCGCAGCCGCTCGGCGTCGAGGAGGAGGGCGAGAACGAGGGCTGCAAGACGGCTCAGGGAGCCGCGGCGAGCAGCACCGCCATCCTCGAGGAGATCTTCTACATATCGTCGAAGCGCAGCACCCTCTACAGGGTCAGGCTCACCGAGCGCGGACTCAGCTTGAAGAAGGAGAGCAACTGCGCGCCCAGCAAGACCGAGACGATCCTCATCGACGACATCGTCGGCTGCAGGTGAGGGGAGAGGAAGGGCTGCGGTTTTATTTTTTTCAAAACGAGCTGCCTCGCGAGCCGAAAAATTCAATGCAACGGATAAAATCTAGTGCATTTTTAATGATGAAACCGCTAATTTTCGAGGAAAGCTTCTTACCCCCCTTTTTTTTCAAGTGGTAGGGACGTAACGAGGTACACCTTTTGGGTCAAGTCGGGTTTAATTGTCTTGAAATGCAGAAGCTCGAGCCGAGCGACACGCGAGGTCTGTTTCCTCACCAAAGGCACAATCCGTGCTAAATGTGAATTATTTATTTACTTTTATCACTTGCTTATTCGTCGAACAAATAATAAATTATTATACTTGGTAAATGATTTTGATATTTAGAAACAATAATTTACGAGATATTGGTCGTTTTTCAAAAGAGCGAAAAAAAATAAGATCCTTTATCGATTTTCGGGTTTTTTGACAATTAAAAAAAAAAATTGTTTTAAGTGAATTCGTATTTTAATTTTAATTTCAATTATTCCACAAAAAGTAATGATTCCAGTGAAGCCAGGTACGTAATTAATTTTCAAAGCCGCAAGAATGACTGATTTTAAAAAAAAGAATATTGAAAAATAAGATAAGGAAGTAGTTGAAACCAGTCTTTGCTTCTACCATTATGTACCATTAGTACGAATGCACGCTAAAAAAAATTACTGTATTTTACTGTCTCGTATCTTTCGAAAAAATTCTGAAAAAAACCTCCGCTAATTCCTAGTTTTGCAGTGCAAACAAATTATCCAGAAATATACTAATAATAATTGAAGAGCCGTCATTTCTCTTCCCGCGAATTATCCTCAATCTCGCTCATCCTTCCCTTCCCCCAAGGAAAACCAGGCTCATCCACACGTAATCCATAACTTGATATTCGAATTCTCTCTTCGCAGGTGCATGCGGTCGAAGCGTCGCAACGCGTCGGGCAGCTGTGCCTGTCGGCCGGGTGCCTCGCGGGGTCAGCCCCGCCTCGTGGAGTCGACGGAGCTGGTCCACCCGCACGACGAGTACGACACCTCCGCCTACCTCTACATCTACGCCTACACGCTCAAGCGGGCGAAGGTGGCGAACAAGGGGGCGCGCAGGCGCGAGCGCATGACCGTCACCCTGAGATTCCGCAGCTTCGACCGCTACGAGGACAACCTGAGGGAGGCCAGCCGCTGGAGGCTCGCCATCAAGTGCCTCGTGCAGCGGCTTCCCGTGCCCAAGCCTTACATGAGCCCCTCGCACAGGAACCTACAGTCTCTGCTCAGCGGTGAGTCAGGCCACCTGCAATTAGTGCTCCTCTAGTGTGTGTGTGTGTGTGTGTGTGTGTGTGAGCGGCAGCGCGCGCCGAGCAAAACAATTCGAATCTTACATTGCTCGGCGTACGGAAATCGGAAGACGAAGCGTTATGCTCTGGGGGCCATTTCTGAGTCATTTTTCTTCCCCGGGCGTTCGCCGGAATTTCGAGCTCGATGCAGCTGCATTTTGAGTACAAAAAATTTGCTTTCAGCTCGATAAACGTTATCGAGCTGAGCGCGATTTAGGTTTAGTTCTCTTCGAAAATAATGATTCGGTTTTAGGAAAATGTCTTGGTTTACTTGATGTCATTTCATTGCAACTAGTTAAAATAAATAAATGAAATTCAAGATGGGCGTGGAAAAACGTACAAATATAACAGTAGGTTTATGAAGTAAATCATACTTCCTTTTACTTCAAAGAGAACATCATAACATGTGCGATGAAATATTATGAGTGTAATTTTTTAGCGAGATTTCAATATCAAAGAGTTCTTGCATAAGGAATTCATCTCGTATCGAGGATAATTATTGGCGAACTTAAATCTACTGAAAAATCTCGCGACGCAGCATAAACGATAAAAACCTTTTCAAAGCGATTCACTATTTCTTCTGCACATTTTTAATGATTATTTTTTCATCACCTCAATATTTTCATTTGTTTGACTAAAAAGTTTGCGTTTTTTAATCATATATTTCTTTCCTTCTTTGCTTAATTGCTTTAAAAAAAATATTATCTTTGAGATATCTCCCATTCAATTAGTTTTGTGTTTTTGCAAATAATGCATCGGTATTAGGTGCACAAATAGTTATTAAAGCAATAACAGTTGTTGGTATCATAATGTATTACCGACATCTTTGAAAGAAAAATCGAAAAAAACAACGTCACCTTATTATGTTTGAAAGTAATAAAAAAAGAGTATTTCTTATCTTACTCTAAAGTGCTCGTGCTTATTGGAATTCTTTATAAATTTAAAATTAACAATACAAATTTTAATCTTAAATATATATTCAATTACTTAATATTTATTTTCAAATAACACGTTGAACTTCCAACAAATTAAAATTCCAAATTTCAAAACTTTTTAAGATCGCAAGATAAAAAATTTGTTTAAAATTATTACGCAATCGTAGCTTTTGCCTTGAACTATATTTCAAATATAATTAGCGATTGCTTTACATGAAATTCAAGCTAATTATTCCCTACTTTAAAAAAGTTTTAACATTGGTCAACAATTTTTATCATTTTCAATGTCAAGTTTCGGTTAAAAAAAACACCTGTTGTATTTTGATGTTCGATGGCAAGATAAAATCTAGCATTTCTCAATTATCCGAACGTTTGTATTAGTTGCTTTATCTAATCTCTACAGTAGCTTTACATTTAATAATTAAAAATTAAAATATATAATCCGAAGAAAACAAAAATTTATTCTAATTTTCTCTCTTGTTTCAATCATTATCGGCGTTTTATTGTAGCAATTACGGTTCAAAATTTTTCCTTTTTAATCTGTGATTGCAACTAACGAGTTTATGACTCATCAAGGAAGTTTTAAAAGATTCGTAACAGGACAATGCTCAAAACCTATTCATTCAATTTCTTGGAATAAATTGTGCAATACGCCTTTTTTTGCTTTATTGCAATAAATTGTAACTATTTTTACGCAGACGTCACTTTTCTCTCGTACTTATTCCTTTTTTTCGCGCGCTCATAAAAAAGCGATGAATTCATTCAGTGAAATTTACATAGCCGACTCGAAGGATCTTTTTGCACGGTTAATTTTTCAAGCTAAAATTTACGCGGCATCTCTTTTCCTCATCACCTTTTTAAATCCTTTTTTTTTTAAATTTAACATTACCCTTCTATCCTCAAGATTACGTATTAAGAAATTAGAATCGAGCGACTGAGATTCTAACGCATTTCAATGCCAAAACGGGCAGCTCAAAAGGAAAGACGTTTGAAAGCTACGGAGCTGCAGTAGCCGATCGATCAGCCTGGCGGTAAAGCTGTCGCGAAAAATCGATCCTCGCCGAATCGGCACTTTGGCTTGATGAACCTCGCGCCGTTTCCCGCTGTAAGGTCACTCCCCGAGAGCGGCGATTTTCCGCGATACGGCGCCTCTCCTTCGAGGAAGTAGTCGATATATTAGAATCCAAGCCGGGTGGAGTCCTTGACATACGAGCCTGTCTTGCATAATTTAGTCGGCGAGCGAGGCTGCGATTTAGGAGCCGCTCCCTTTTTTCGGCGGCGTCGGCGGCGGCTATGCTAATTCCCCGAGCTTGCGTGCCGAAATCGCCCTCGTTACTTTTCATTTCGAGAAGCGAAGTGCGTCGTTCGCGCGGTGCAAGGACGCGCCTTGGCTGGATTGCGGCGCTAACGATCTGAGCCCCTGAGAGGCCGGGGAGTGTTGATAAACGCCCTAAGAGCGTTCAGCGGAGTTTTCCGCGATCGTTACTCGGTACGATCGCGCGGCACTATTTTGTATCGGCGATTTCGTTCGGTTAATGTACGGCAATGGCTGCCAGTCCGATTAATAATGCGAGCAACAAGCTGCAATAATATATATTATATACAGAAGCACCCTGGACGTGATCTATTGATTATGCCACTTACGTTCCATTGCTGCATCGTTTTATATATTTAATAAAAAAGATAAAGGAGTCGAACGAATTGACTTGCATATTCTTTAATTTTTGCGAGCGGAGTTTATATTCTACCTCCTGTTGGATTCGCTCTGGTTTACTTTCTCAAACAATCACTTTTCGTTTATTTGCAGAACGTTTCATTATTTTAACGCCGCGTCGCTGGAAGGATCGGATAAATAAAACGCCGAGCGTCCAGGGGTCAGGTTATCTGGCAATTGTACCGATTAGTCGGTTAAAAAAAAACAGTTTTAATAATCCTGCACTTTTTTCGGGGCAAATGGTGAAATTCTTTATTCATTCGATTCGATTATCTCTGGAATTTAAGTTTACCGAGCCTACGTGCTATTCTTTGAAGCCTTAATTGCCTGCAATTAAGATTAGCTTTTCAGAAATTCTTCAGCTAATCTTTAAAAAGAAATTTTCAATGAAAATTTACTTGATATATATTTTAAAATTCAATATTATTGAAATTTTTTTATATTTAATCATCATGCGCTTATTATAAAGGTATATGTTAGTAGGAGGTAAATATAATCTAAATAGATAAGAGCAGAAGTGTCTGATAATTTAAAGGGAAAAAAGATATCAACAAATCTACTTTTAATACGTTTCGAGGAAAGATTCGGTCGAAATTGTCTACCATAAAATACCAATTAAAATAGCTTTAAAAATCTTCCTAATTTCCTCATTTTCCCCAATAGCCATTAATAAAAATAGAAATTTATCCATCATTTTAGTAACGTAGATCAACCGCAGCTTCGATTTTCAATCAATCTCTAAAATTGCACCCGTAGAAAGCTTCCGACGAGGTCCTTCATTGAAAAAAGTGCATTTGCACTACGTAGCACTCGAGCCGAAAAGCCCGACTGCATTCGCTTCAATTAAAAGCTCCCTGTCCTCTGATTCGCAAATCGCCCGCGAGCCAATTAAATTTCCGCCCGTCACGTGCCGCGCGGACACAATCAGAGCCGAGAGGCAACCATTAAAAAAGCAGGTGCGAACACCGGCGACTGCCTGCCCGCGATTGTTTTGACCAGACGCCCCGGTATATCCGAGTGAAAATCTTGTCGCGTTGCGCAACCGCCGCTTCATTGCGAGCGGTCAATTTGTGCCTTCGTTGACCTCATCAATACTTATTAGTCGAGTGTGCGGAGGTGGGGGGAGGCCCGGGAGGATTTAGAATCTCCTTTATCCTCGGGTTTCAGTCCGATTTTCGCGAGATTTCGACGGGCACTCGATGCGAGCGAAAGCAAGCATAAAGAGTCTATCCTCCTTAATTAGGAGCTCGATGAAAAAAGTTGAACGGAGGAATCAGATGCAATCCAAAGTTTGTTTTAAGGGCCTGATCGTAAGAGGGTTTCCTCTGTGCTGAAAGCTCGTTATATACGAAGTAAGCAAAGCTACGCTGCGATCGAACGTCGTCGCGTGTGCATCCCGAGAGTTCGCGAGCGCATTCTTTCGATTAGCGCCAAGCTCGAGAGTGTACACACACACACACACACACACACACACACACACACACACACACACAAGGCTGCTTTACCGGGTTGCCGCATTTACTTTCCTACCGGCCTCCTATCACTCGATAAGCCAAAGCTGCACGTGGCAGCTTTCAAACTGATTATTGCTCGCGTTCGACAGGTGGGCAAGACACGTGGCGAACATTAGATTTTTCTTGCTCCTCGAATCGGCCGCAAGTGCGATTTTGTGCGTCACGCGTATTATGAACTATTCTTTTTCTACTCGCCTTTTTTTCCGTTTGCCGCGGGGGCAGTGACGTCATACGCGAAGCTATTGAGGAGCCGAAGTCGATGCCTTTTTGCGGACTTTGAATTTCAAGGAGATTTTTGCATGAGTTCACAAAATGCTGCGGAGGAGATGTGTGGCTTTGCATAAACGCTTTTTTATTTTTCAGTATCCCCCTTTTTTTTTTATGCGTGATTCGACATCACTATACTTCACGATTGTGCTTATTGACGAGTTTAATACGCGCGAATGAACGTGCAAGTTTTTTACGGCTTCGATCGTTATTGAAAACAATTTTATCGCTCTTTCAAATTATTTTTCAATTATACTTTCATTTTATTTTATTGACACTCTAACCTCCTTATTATTACAAACCTCTAAATAAATGAAAATAGATAGACGCGGCTTGCGATATATCTGATGGTTGATTTACGACTGCCGAAAGAACGGAAAACTTTCCGAATGGCCCGGTCGATTAATTTGTGCGTCAGGGTTAATGGGCCCGAGCAACCTCAGCATTCGCCACTCTTTCTCGACCTTTCCGAGGAACCAATTTCGCTTGGCATTTAATTTCCTACTTGAAATGGTGTAAGCTTAATAAGAGCATTATTATTAAGCTCGAAATATGTGTCGCAGTATTTTTACGATGCTCCGATTTCTCTTATCGTTACATTCAGACTTATTATCAAATTTTGTCGCTGCATTCACCTAGAAGATTGAAAAAAATCCTCTTAAACTTTAAAAAAAAAAATTAGAACGTAACGGCAGCCTTTACGTAATCCTCTCCAAAATTCATCCATTACCATTAGTTTTTGATCCTAACGAGAGATTTATAAAATCTACGTATTCACATTGCACAAACCGTTTCGTCACCCGTTTCTCAACCGCCTGCCTTCTCAGTTCTTCCGACCCATCTTTAAAAAAAAAAAGAAAAAAAGAACTCGAGCAGCGCTCCTTCTATAGCGGCTCCCATTATCCTCCGAGAAGCGAAGCGGAGCGTTCGTTAAGCCTTACAACGGACCGGCGGCGTTATTACAACGAGCCGCGCGGCGATGATGATTGGAATACGCATTGCGTCAGAGTCTCTCTCGCTTTAGCCTTGATTTTTCGTGCGCCTTGTCCTGCCTCGTCTCGAATGTCGGGGAATCTCCGACAGACGAGACGATAAGGCTGATCGACGTCGTCGTACGTCGAACTCGATGCTGAGAAATCGATCGTTTTTAAGGGAGCTTAATTTTAAAAGTAAAAAATTCATACTCTTCTCCGGCTTGGCTCTGTTCAATCTGATTCGCTCGAAAGATATATATATATATATATACAGCTGGCGTAAAATAGTTAAACTGCCGCTAACTTTGCCGCGTGCTCCCGTGCAATAAACCTGCGTTTAGCTCTATATTTTGTATTTTATCCGCGATTTCCGTAAATGTTACGTGGCTCTACAGGTCTGTAAAAATACTTTAAGCGCCGGGAAAAGAAAAAAAAAGGTATTGGCGCTGTTAAGAAATAATATATAAAAGTTTGTTTGGGTGTAAGAAGCTATATCGTAGAGCATTGTAATATACGTAATAATATAGACAAAAGAGGGGCTGTCGCGTGTTCGGGCGATTTTAAATGAAAATATTGTGAATATAATAGATGTTTTTTTTTTTCTTAAACAGAATGAATTGTGCTTCAGTTGAGACGCCTACAAAGCGGCTATCTTAGCTGACGGGTTTGCTTAATCTGCACGCACGTGTTATTCAAATTGCTTTTCTACATTCAAGCAATTGTCAAGCTCTCGGAAAGAGTAATTTTTATTTTAGCCATTTTCTCTCTGTAAACAGGACTTTTAAAATGTCTTGTTTTTGTCCGCTTTAATTTTAAGCACTCGCTGCTTTAACGAAAATTTTCGGTTTAATTGGTCGTTCCGAATATTCTAAAGTTTATTTATTTTTTTCAATTTTTTTCGCATAGAATGTCATTAGGCTTTTTTTAACCTTAGGGAAAATGTTCGCGTTGTTATGTAAGCTCTGAAAACTTGGTTTACCTCTCGGTTACCTAACGTTAAAAAAATTGCCTGCAATAATACATTTTTACAATAATAAAATAATACATGTCGTCAATGGCGATTTGTGGAAATCACTTTTAAACGCGAAGTGAACTTTTAAAAGCGCGCTTTCCTTTATAACGGAAGCAATTTAGATCTTGTTTGAGTTTCTTCTCTACCGTGGCATTGAATTTCTCGGAAGTGGTTAAATTGTAGTTACGGTTTTCGCTAACTCCTACATTTGCGGAGACTCTTTCTAAACACCGAATGTCGCTGTTGCAAATAATAAATAATTGCGTAGTTTCTGTCACTGTAAAATTAATACTTGAAACTCTGGTAAAGAAAAATTGCGCAAGATCAAACTTTGACATTCAGAAATTTATTTATTAATCATTTATTATTTATTCAGGACTATTTACATCCACAAATGAACTTAACAAAATTAATAATATATACTTGTTTTTTGCTTTCTATTAAGAAAGAAAATTATTTTCATCGTTTCAATTTACTCAATATTTCGTTCGTATTACCTTTGACTCAAGTAAAACTATAATATTACCATGCAGTCTGAAATAAGTACACTTTGTATTATTCTTTGAAACATCTTGAAATATCATGTTTACTTAATTATGATATTCGCGTTAAATCTTTTGAAACTATTCGCAGGAATCAAATGATGCGGTCTATAAAAAAAATAAAAAAAACTATCCTTAATGAGTTATTATACGTGATATTATTTGTTTTTGTTGTTGTAAAACACTTATGCATTGATTAAGAGACTGGTAAAAAATGGTTTTTAGGCTCCTATCGTGTAATGGTTTGTTCTTGTGATTCGTAAGAAAATCATTATTGCATTAGTTAAAAAGCTATTACCTATTCACATTAAAATCATAGAATTTGATTGCTTTTCTTTTAAAAAACTCTTCATTAACATGTTGTTACGTCGCTTGCAAGCGATTTTCACTACTTAAAAAAACAAATTGTCTCTATACATGTATGAGGACTGTTCTGGTAAAGATTATTCTACGTCCAGTAAAAAATCACAGAAGGTCAAAGCCATTATTATTTTATAGTATTAAATTAATTTGGTTTTATTTTATATTCACAAATATTACAGAAGATTTCACAAGAATTCTGTTTACTTAAATTCTATTAAATTTTACCTTCAGCAATATTTTTATCAGTCTGCGATTGATTCGCCAGAAAAAATATCAACTACCACGGAAATTTCTGTAACATTTACCAGAAGATGTTTTTCCGTATAAAATGCGTAATAGGAGCCAGGAAAAGTACAACTTTTCCGCAATCCTCCAAGCGAAACGCATAACAAGAGAGCTTTTCCCAAAGCGGATTCGAGCCAGAATTTGATAGCAACCTCTAATTACTCGTTGCAGCGTGTCCGGACGAGACGAAGAAGCTGCTGGTAATCCTAAACCCAAAGTCGGGGCCGGGTCGAGGCCGGGAGAGCTTCCAACGGAGGGTGCATCCGGTCCTGGCGGAGGCTGAGCTGCCCTACGACGTCTTCATCACGCGGCACTCGGACTACGCGAAGGACTTTCTGCGCACGCGCGATCTCGGCATGTGGTCCGGCATAGTCCTCGTCGGCGGCGACGGTATCGTCTTCGAGGCCATCAATGGACTCCTGCAGAGGCCCGACTGGGAGACCTGCATGAAGAAGCTACCCATCGGCGTTATACCCTGCGGATCCGGGAACGGACTCGCCAAGTCTATCGCCTTCTCAAAGCAGTGAGTACGATTTTCTCATTTTCTTGCTTTAATGAATTTTTTACATTCGCTTACTACGTTTCTTAGGAGTTTTCAAAATTTCTGCACTGGGTTTTTATATATATATATATATATTAAAATGTATTTTGCAAAGATGTATGCCACTACTATTTTCAAATAATTTTAATTCTATTTCAAATAAACCTTGCTGTTCTCGACGAGCCTGAATATTCATGATTTTGAAACCCACGCTTCAAATTTAATGTAAACTCGAATAAATTCAGCTGCTGGGAAAACATAAGCTATAATATAACGTTTAGTTTACGAAATTTTCAATTAACGAAGTTGATTCAGTGGTTTCACAAAGGCTCGTAAACAGAAGCGATGATTAAATTCTATAAATTTTGTTTGTAATTAGGTGAATGAGAGGTAAACTAGAACTCTTCATATCATTCATTCGTGCATCAAATAGAAGTCGATAAAGTTTTTAATTATTTAGATGTTATTTCAATTAAATGTTATTTTTGGTGTAAAGGATATTATTCCACTTTATTTTGCCAATAATAATACTTAGACTCTGCCTACGCAAATCCATCCTATTTTTCTTTCTGCTCTTATTCTAATGAGACTGCAGTACTGTAAAAACTCACTCTGCTGCGTTTAGAAACTGGAAAAAACGTGCTATTGTACAATGACACATTCGCAGCCTTCAAAAGTATCTATAACTAATATGACATTTGTTAGTGCGAAATATTGCACTAAGTTTCCACATTTACATTTAGTCAGATACATTGTTTTTTAGTAACTTCTCCGTCTAGAAAAATTCATGGCTACTTTTTTGCAGCATTATTTATTAAACTCGATACGACAGTACAGAATAATAAAATATTAACATTTTTGTAAATAATACAGTTAAACGCACCATTAAACTTTATATATATATAAGTCGAAGAATGCCAAACGAGCGTCTATTGAATTTCACTGGGAAATTTACTCGAATTACAGTGACCACTTAATCCAAGTAGCTCAAACTTGGCAACTGATTTCTATTTTAATTTAATACTTATAAACGTAGATCGCAAGTGACGTAATCGCTGCAGCACTCTAGTACAGTCCATTCACATTTTGCAAAAAAAAAAAAAAAAAAAAAAAATGAGGTAAAGTGTCAAGTCGAGAAAGTTAATTAGTTTTAATTTTCTATTATCTAAGACTGGCGCAAACCCAACAGTAACTGCTTTTGTTATACTCTCGCGTGCTTTCGTTTCTGTCCTCTTTGCGCATGAATTCTCTTTTATCTCCCGCTTTCATAAACTCCCGTCTCATCTTCTTCGTGCCAACAGACTCAATTATTAATCCATATAACCCACTTGAATTTCTTACCGCCTTCCTTTCAGTTAAGAAATTCGCTTGTCCTCTTAGACTACGTTTTGATAAAAATTATGGACTTAATAATGGACTTTATAGTCCATTATTTTAAAGTTAATATTCTGATTTAGTTAGTATTGCATTCTTTAAGATTCACTTGACAAGTATTTTCATACATTGTGCATTATTTTGGACCCAACGGTTTGACTTTATTCGTATTTATACGTATTTCGTATGTGGCTATTATTGATCAATCCGTATTGACAGCATTTCGAGGAAAGCACTGTGCCTCTCTTGTTTTATCAGAGCCATCACGTCCAACTCAATCTTCCTTTTTCATGCTTCTTGGACGGTTTTTCGCCTCGTGATTCACTGCACCCACCTTCATCTTTCTGGAATTGGGAAGTCTTTTTGAGTCATCGTTTCCCACTTATTTGCTTTTGCACTTTTGGCACGTACGATTCACTGCTCTCGTTGATTTTCCTTTGAGATTTTCCGATTTTAAGCCCCTATCGCCAAAACTATTTTTTTTTGGTTCATTCTGATCTTTAAAAGAAAGTTGCATGATTCAACTTTTTTATCTTGCGGTTAACTGCAACGTTGCTGACTCAAAAAGACTCATCAAGGTCTATTGACTAAGATATTAAAAGAAACTCCAAGTCAGAACTGGCTGATAAAATAAATCTCTGATCCTCTTTTAATAAGTTTATTTGCCAAAAGCATTCCGAGCTCGATATGAAGTTGCACCCAAAGAATATTATGATATCATTCCATTCGAAGCGGCTGTTAAAAAAAAAAAAGCCCTTGATCACAACCTCGATCTCGAATTACAGAGAGCCATTCGACCAGAACCCCGTGCTGATAAGCTCGTTATCGGTGGTGCGTCGCAACCTGAAACCCATGGACCTCGTGCGGGTGGAGACGCGCAAGCAGACGGTCTTCTCGTTCCTGTCGGTGGGCTGGGGCCTGCTCGCTGACATCGACATCGAGAGCGAGAGGCTGAGAGCCATCGGCGGCCAACGCTTCACCATCTGGAGCGTCTACAGGCTCATCGGCCTGCGCACTTACCGGGGCACCGTATCCTACTTGCCCTGCGAGGCCGCCGGCAGCCTCAACGGCAAGAGCAACGGCGACCTCGGCAAGCGGCAGGACGATACCGGCAGGATAAGCCACTCCAAGAGCTGCGGCGACGATCTCGACCGGTGAGCTATGACACGGGTCCCCGTCTGGGATAAAATTTTAAACACACACTAAGAAAATATTCACTCGATCGAAGCAGAATGTTCCATTATAAAAGCTGTGCCTTTTCGAAAGCAGATACACCAGCGAGATTCGCGAATCTCGGAGCTACGACGGCGCGTTCAACGAGGAGGAGCAGTCGTACGGCGCGACACTCGTCCAGGACGGGGAGGACGAGGAGGAGGAGGAGGAGGGGCTGGAGGAGCACATAATCAGGGACGCGCTGACCCTCGAAACTGAGACGGCGACGCTGCCGGGCAGCCTCGCCGACTACGGCAGACGACGCTGCGACAGCTTCTACTCGGCCAAGTCGCGAAAGTCGACGTACTTCAGCACTGGCTCGGATTCCATCCCCAGTACTTACCACAGCGTCGGGGACGTCGACAGTCCCGACTCGAGTACGTACGCCAATCTGACTGGTTTACTTTCTTTTTTTTAATTTTTATTTATACTTATATTATCATTATTTCCTTGCAGACGTAGATGGCAATAACGCTAGGAACAAGATAACTTACGGGCCGCCGTCGACGCTGCCCGCACTGACGACCAAAGTTCCAAAGACTTGGGTCAAGATTGAAGGTAGGAGCCAAGGCACAGCTCGAAAATGAATTTTCCGTACGTTATACGTTAAAGTTCACGATGAAAATTTTATTTTCTAGGTGAATTCGTGATGGTCCAAGCCGCTTATCAGTCTCACTTGGGACAGGACTGTTACTTTGCCCCGCGAGCCAAACTTGCCGACGGCGTCATTTGGCTGTTAATAATCAGAGCAGGGATCAGTCGAACAAATTTGTTGCAGGTAAAACTTTGAACCTTCCGACAATGATATAATTGACTACTATCCAGCATTGAAACGATTTAAACGAGTCGATCTGTTTTGCAGTTCCTATTGGGTTTAAGTACAGGTGCCCACCTGTCTTGTCCGGGCGTTGAAATGATACCGGTGCGAGCATTTCGAATTGAGCCAAACGAAAATTCCAATGGTCTGTTGACTGTCGACGGTGAGAAAGTCGATTACGGACCCCTCCAGGGAGAAATCTTTTCTTCTCTAGCGACAGTTATGTGCCCTTGACTAAGTCCTACGAGTATCCATCAACACTGGAACAGTCTGTCTGCGGTCTGATTTAAGAAAATCTTTGCCATTCGAATTCGCCACGAGTAGCGGATTCACAAGCCGAGCCAAATAATGGAACGAGAAAAGATCATTTTTCGATTCTATCCTATTTGTTGATTAGTTTGTAAGTAGCGTGCGGCAGCCGACACGGCTGGAAGAATAAGAGATGTTCATGAGAAAGGAAACTTATTCTACTCTTGTCATTCCGTTTAAACTTGATTTATTATCGTCTGTCTACAAATCATATCGGTAATATTATACGTAAACGAACATTTTTAGAATTGCCTAGTACTTTCATGCTGTTTGTTTCAGGCAATTTGAAATACCAAATGCCAATCAGTGTACTGCTTTGGGTGCAAGTGCTCAAGGTGCATTTAGATTCTATAGTTTTGTAGCGAAGTAATATAATAAGTTTTTCGAACGAGAAATCGAAATTGAATCACTTATTTTTAATACGTTATCCGTCTTCTAGCCACAGCTTGTTTGGCACAATATTCTGTGATGATGTTGCGTCAAAAATGAAATTATATATATTATGCGGTTCGTTTACCTTAAGAGCTTAGAAAATGTAGATAATTTTTAGAGGGAACTTAGCACTTTACTGATTTGATACATATTTTTTTGTTATCCGTTCTTCGATAATAATTAAGACATTTTTAAGTAATGTCATAAGATTTACACTTTAAAGGAGCTTAAGTTTTATAATTATAAAAGCCAGCGTAACAATGTTCTCCAGTCAGTTTATTATGGTAATAGAAAAAAATGAAAAAAAATTATGTTCATGCGTACCGATTTTTTATACCATATAAAATTGTAATATATGTATTTAAAGGACTATAATTGGCACAAATGTATTGTAAATTATATGTACGTATCTTTTTTTAAAAGTATTTTATTTTTCAACAGTTAATGTGCATATTACAATATGTCGAAAGTAATTAACAAATTTCACTTTAAAAAATCCTACGTTTTACTACTGAAATATTAAAAAAGTTATTTACATTGTTTATGCACTAATTTCCTTTAGCGCCTATTTACTTTTAAGAAACAAGTATTATAAAACTCAAGTGTACAAATTATGGCTTCAATTTATGCATAAACAATTAGTAAATTATTAAAAACAAAATTTTTGGTCAAAATAAAAGACATTTAACAAAATAGTTATTTTGTAAACAAATCAGTTTTTAAATCGTTATTTATAAATTATTTTAAAAATTATTTTAAATCTAATTATTCCATGGAGCATAAAATTCTCTTACTTAAGTTTTTCAAGGCAGACTTTCACAGATATCTATTATTATAAAAAATAAAAAGATAAACTAAGTTAGTTCGTTATGCTGAGCGAATCTATATTAGCCAATAAATTTCTAACATCGTCCTGAATTTCGTCCGTAGTATTGGAGAGCGAGAGTCGCGAGCAAAAAGCGCTTAGAGCCTCGATTTGTTCCTGTGAGTCTTTTTGTTTTTGCAGATAGGCCATTATCATACTAATAACGTTCCCCACCTCCTCCTTGATGCTATCCATATTAGAAGCACCTCTGCAATTTGATAGTACTCGCAATTTGGCTTGTGCAAGTTGTAGTGGACTGTGGCCATGATTATCCAAAGAAAGAATATCTGTACCTGCCGACAGCAGTAATCTAACTATCGATATTTTACTCGTTGTCGCAGCTAAGTGTAAGGGGGTGCTTCTGTTACAATCGCGTCTGTTTGGATCTGCTCCATATGTAAGAAGCAGTTTTACCATATCTGTGTAGCCTCTGAAAGAATTAGAATTTTTAAGATTATTCTTTTTAGTTTTACAAATAAATGAATTTATTTTAATTTTTAAAAAAATTTAATGAATATCTTAATAAAATTGAATATAAATGTAAAATAATTTAGATAATTGATGTATCAAGTTACAGAAAATATTTTTTTACAAATACATTATGTTCTATTAATCAATAATAATGTGATAATTAAAAGAAATTACCTGCTTGCTGCTATGTGTAACAAAGATCTTCCTTGTTCATCACAAATATTAGGTGAAACTATCTCTAATAGATTCTCAGCTCTCTTAAGATTGTTAGTTGCTACTGCAACTAACAAGTCCACTTTTTTCCGTCCTTTCCTTTGAGAATGAACAGCACTAAATAAACTTCTCATTTTGCCAGAATAAATTCTTCCTATTAATCCCATTGAATATTTATAAATAATGTATTAATAACATTTAAAAAATTTTTTTTTTTAATAAATTCAAAGAAATTACCTAAATTTTTGTTGGCATCATAAGAATTAAAAATCTGCAATTTTAATTTAACTTTATTAAAAATATTCCAATAATAACAAATGAAAAGGGTAATTTGCAAGAAATATTTAGAATATTTATTTAACAGTGAATTACCCCTTTTAAAATAAAAACTTAATTAAATTAATACCGCTGGTGGAGTATCAACAGGCAAATTGAAGTCACTGTCCCGAAACACCAAAAGAGGAAAAAAGTTTGGATCTGAATTCATTGTATTACTGACTTTTACCAAGCTATTACTAGGTATACATTGCATTGATTCTGATGTTCCAGGCATGGCTTGATGTTGAGCGATAGCTTCTGGCAGTATAATTATGTTTCTTGTAGTTTCTGGCATCCAGTTACTATTTATCACAGGGATATTCTCAATGAGACTATTAACACTACACTGTGGCTGACGACTAGAAATTCCCACTGAAGGAATGGCCACTATATTGTCATTTTGATTAGTTGTACTGTCGTTAGACTCATTTCCAGTTTCTACCCCTGAGTCTAAATAAATAAAAATAGTAAATAAATAAAAATTTGAATACGCTCTGTTATTATATACAAGAAAAGGTTAGAAAACGTTAAACTATTTTAAAAAATTTCTAACAGCTTTTAAATATAAATATTCATTAAAAATTTAGTTATACAAAAAAAATGTATTTTATTGAAAAGGTCAATATAATTATTTTATCACAATTTATCGAAATATTTAAAAAAATTAAATATCACTGTATTTTTAAAGAAAAAATTTAGTTCACTGATGGATTTAATACCCATTTTTTAATCCAGGAAGAACAAATTTCAGACGTTTTCTTGACGTTGCTGCATTTATCTGTGCAGGTCCGCGGTAGCACAAGCCAAACAAAGGGCGTTCTTCTTTTCAATAATTTTCAGACTTATTTGTTGTATTTCAAAAGTCGTTTTTCCGTTCGATGGACGGGATCAGCTGGTTTTCTCGGAACCCCATTACCCCATATCGTAAATCGTAAATCAGATAATTAGGGTAAGCTTCAAGTGAAGCTTACTGTACCCAATCGAGTGCTGTCACTGAATTTTAAAACACTTTCTTTAGCTTGATTTAGTTCGCATTTATTACAAAATTATCCCGATAAAATACTGGCACGTAAGTATCAAAGGTAAAACTCGAACAACAAATATAATATTTAGATAGTTCATCAGCTAGGAAAATATTCGGGTGAATTTGCAATACAACGTTTTCTTCAAAATAACGTACATTATTACGAACGGGGACTATGGACTAAAATGGAGTCAGCTTAGCTTTTATATATATATATATATATATTATATACACATAGCGTAATGTATCAGTTCCACCTCTGCTTGGTGCTTTCTGCTTTGAGCTCCGCTCCCAAAAAAAGCTGTCCACAAAGGATTAAATGAAACAGGCCAGTTCAACTAATAACATTTATGATCTATTAATTTTAGGTTAAAATTTTCTAAACAGTTGAACTGGTCACATGCTGGTCAGAACGTTTTTTGGGGCGCAGCAAAGCACGACGTGGAATATACCTCTATTACCTGATTAATCTACCTCTATTAATCTTGCAGGTACTAACAGTTTAAAAATTGGCGCGAAATTTAACATAAGCACGTACTTTTTTTAGTACTAGTTCTAAAATTAGGTAAAATTTATTCTTTGGAAATTTAAACATAATTTATCAATAAATATTTAAGCTAGTCAATATAAGGGCAGAAATATATTTGAATTTCATATTGTTTATTTTTTCCAAATTGTTCTATGAATTGTTCTATTAAATAACAGGTTTTTGAAATATAATGAATCAGAAATCTTGTTCATTTTTTCCAAAAAAGAAACGTAAATAAAAATAAATTTAAGAACATTGAAAATAATAATTAATTTAATTAATCTAATACATAAAAGACCCTAATTTTTGGATTTGACTTTCAATCGGTTATCAAAATTAATGTACTACAATAGATGTTTATCATGGTTTATGATTATTATTCACCATCATCGTCTACATTTAAAAGTAAAGCAAGCAAGCGCCTCCAGTGGAAGGATGTGGTATTTAAATCTCTGCTACAATATACTTATATTATTATATATGTATCTGTACGACTATACGATAGCAAAATTTCGTCTGATGAGGTTATGAAACGTGCCCACCACTCTACTATAAGGCAAGTAGCAATATCACAAGCTGGGAGTTTGTGGGAAAGGCATTGGGCCAGGCTGTCGGAGAACGTACCGAGACGGTCTGCAACGAGGTCGAGCATTCTCCCGACAAATTGGAATCCACGTTTCGCGTTTGACAAGTGAGTAGATAGCGAAAATCTTTTAATATGTTTGGAAAATTTCTGGAGCTTTAGATAGAGTATCTTGAAGACTTTCATTAATAATTATTAGAGTTTAAAATATTATTTTCATTTTAAAAAGCTTGTTCGTAAGATTGAAAGTTAGGTTAGATTTTCTAGGAAAGTGAGCAAGTAACCAGATGTAACAGTTCAAAAATTAATTTTAAGGTGTTAAGAAGTTTTTAATTGGGGAAGAATATTTGTTAAATTATTTCTTAGTACTTTTGGCCAATCTGTATTTGTTAAAAGCTGTTATCTATTAAATTTTTCTATTTTTATTAAATTTTTAAAACTAATTTTTTCCTTATGTATTTAATTAATTATAAAGTGGATAAAGTACTTTTAATATAATTTGAGATTATAAGTGAAACATTAAAATTTTTATTACAGACTTTAAAAAAGTTTGTTAACAAAATGCCACCAAAACGTTCTACAGAAGAAACTGATAAATTGACTCGAATAGCTATTGTCAACACAGACAAATGCAAACCCAAAAGATGTCGGCAAGAGTGCAAAAGATCATGCCCAGTAGTAAGAATGGGAAAACTTTGTATAGAAGTTACACCCAATAGCAAAATAGCTTCAATTTCTGAAGAACTGTGCATTGGGTGTGGTATTTGTGTAAAGGTAATTGAGCAAATAATTAAATTTACTTGAACTATGTTAATCATTTACTTTATATGATGTACAGAAATGCCCTTTTGAGGCTATATCTATTATCAATCTTCCAAGTAATTTGGAAAAGGAAACTACACATCGTTATTCCAAAAATTCATTCAAGCTACATAGACTTCCTATACCACGTCCTGGTGAGGTGCTTGGATTAGTAGGTACTAATGGAATTGGAAAGTCAACTGCTTTAAAAATATTAGCTGGTAAACAGAAACCCAACTTAGGTCGTTTTACTGTAAGTGTATTAATTATTAATTTTTGTCAGGTATATTATTGTCATGTGCAGTACTTTAATAATTATTTTAAACATATTAAAAATGTTTTAGGATCCTCCAGACTGGACTGAAATTTTGAGTCACTTTAGAGGCAGTGAATTGCAAAATTATTTTACAAAAATCCTTGAAGATGATTTAAAAGCACTCATTAAACCACAATATGTAGATCAGATCCCTAAAGCAGTGAAGGGAACTGTTCAACAATTATTAGACAAAAAAGATGAATGTCAAAATCAGCAAAGAATTTGTGAAATGCTTGGTAAACTTGTTTAGTGCAATTAAAGATTTTACCAATCTGTAATAAATATCAATTTATTATATTAATATACAATATAATTACAATTGCAGACTTAACACACATCAAAGATAGAAGTATTGAAGCTTTATCTGGAGGAGAACTTCAGCGGTTTGCTTGTGCTATGGTGTGTATTCAGGATGGAGATATTTTTATGTTTGATGAACCCTCATCTTATCTTGATGTGAAACAACGTCTAAATGCTGCCGTTACAATTCGATCTCTCATTCACCCAGACAAGTCAGTTTTTTCAAGCTTGTTTATTATGCTTTTCAAAAAAATGTTGCTTTAATATTCACTATTAAATTATGATTTCAGATTTATCATTGTAGTAGAGCACGATCTTTCAGTTCTAGATTATCTTTCTGACTTTATTTGTTGTCTATATGGAGTTCCTGGTGCTTACGGAGTTGTTACTATGCCATTTTCTGTCCGCGAAGGAATAAATATTTTCCTTGACGGTTTCGTTCCAACGGAAAATTTACGTTTCCGTGAAGAATCTTTAGTATTTAAGGTAGCAGAAAGTGCTACAGAAGAAGAAGTGAAAAGAATGAGTCATTATGAATATCCAGCTATGAAAAAGACAATGGGGTCTTTCACATTACAGGTAGAAAAAGGACAGTTTACTGATTCTGAAATTCTTGTATTGTTGGGAGAAAATGGTACAGGAAAGACTACCTTTATTAGAATGTTGGCTGGTAATTTACCTCCTGATGATGGATCAGGTAAGTGTGTGTCGTGTGTGTCAAAATTTATAAGCAATCACAAGAGTTTATAATTTGTAATTATTTTATTACATTTTAGGAAATATACCACAGTTACATATTAGTTACAAACCTCAAAAAATTAGTCCTAAATCTCAGGGTCTTGTCAGACAATTATTGCACGAGAAAATTCGAGATGCATATATACATCCTCAATTCATTACCGATGTAATGAAACCTTTGAAGATTGACGACATCATTGATCAAGAAGTGCAGAATTTATCCGGGGGTGAATTGCAACGTGTTGCTTTAGCCCTCTGTTTAGGAAAACCTGCAGATGTCTATCTTATTGATGAACCATCTGCTTATTTAGATTCTGAGCAACGTTTAGTTGCAGCAAAGGTCATAAAGAGGTAATTCCATTTGACATAAACATAAAAATAATTGAAATTTTTAAAAATTCTTTCTTTAAAATAAATCATTTTTCTTATAGATTTATTTTGCATGCAAAGAAAACTGGTTTCGTTGTAGAGCACGATTTTATTATGGCAACTTATTTAGCAGATCGTGTAATTGTATTTTCCGGTATACCCTCAATGAATACAGTTGCGCATAGTCCGCAATCACTGTTGAATGGAATGAATAGATTCTTAGAATTATTAGGTATCACTTTTAGAAGAGATCCAAATAATTTTAGACCTCGCATAAATAAGAATCAATCTGTTAAGGTAACTTTTAAAGTTTTACAAGAATGTATTTTTTGCATACATCTTTAAGTTAAAAATTATTAATCTTTTTCTCATGCAGGATATGGAACAAAAAAAGGCTGGGCAGTATTTCTTTTTGGAAGAATAAGTACTAGGACAAAGAATATTTCTTTGGAAAAACATGATTGGTGCAACTGTAAAAATACAGGAACACCAAAAAGTAACTTTGTCACTTTTTACAATTTATTCATACATTTAATAAATCAGTGTTGGATTTTTATACAATTTAAATAATATCGGTGCAAATAACTAAAAATTTATTACACATCGAATTAGATACAATTGAAAGAAATTAACTGCATTGATTATTTTGTAATATTTTAAAATATTAAAATATTTTTTTGCTTTTATTGTAATAATTGTTTTTATAAGATTACTATGAAATTAAAACAATATTTATTTAGTATAATAAATGCTAAATACTGATAAAAATATATAATTTTACACTTCCATCACTTCTAACGCAAAACTAAATATTTAAAAACATTTTTAAAAATAAGTAGATAAGCTGGGAATACAAATTAGAAATTCTTTTTTATAAGCATAAAAAGTCAACAAATTGGATTTAAAATAAAACTTGCATTTATCTTGTGCTATATTGGTTCAAATAATTTACATATAGAGACAAATTTTTTAACATGTTATTTTTAAGGTAACAACTTCGCGAAATAAATATATCGTATAAAATACACATTTGAAAATATGAAATAGATCCGCTAATAATGCTGCATAGATGTAAACAACTGTAAACTACAACTGATGTGGATATCTATCTGCACAACAGTTGAGTCACAAAAATAACTTCGAACGTACGAATTAAACGTTCCTTTCTCATTAAATTATGACACTTGTTTTTAATTTTGTTGTTATTTAATGAGAAAATTTGGGAATATTCAGTTGTCTAATTTATTTGGCATTTTAAGGTATTTCTTGTCTTAAACGACAGATTATATCGTAGTTTCATTACTAGCATTTCCAGAAAGAGCCATTTTTGATAGACTAGAAAGACTTCGACGTGGACTGCTACCTCCTAAAAAACTGCCACTTGTTTCTGAAAAAATTTTCCTAAAACTGAAAGAACAAAATATATTATTGTGAAAATTTGTTAACCAAGTCATATACAGAATTACTGTGAAAAAAAGCATTACAATTTACGAATTCCAGATTCAGATTTTTTCCACGGAGCATCGTCTGGTTCGTATGGTAATGGACCTTGAACTGGAGCATCCTTCTCATCTTCTACCCTATGAAAATTTCATGAGTTATAATGAATTCATCGCTTCATTCAACTTTCACTCATTCGGAGGCGCTCACGATTTAAAAAAAATGTATTTTAAAAAACTTTGCAAAGCAAGTGAAAAAATAATAGAAAGGTGAACAAATTAAGGACTTAATTAATTTTAATCACATAATTGTTTTGAAAAATATTGATTAAACGTAAAAACGAGTTGTCCAACAAATCATTTGGGATTAAATTTTTTACTTATAAAAAATTGTTAAACAAAACAGATTAAATTCTTGTTTAGAGAGCAGTATCAGTAGTTGTAATTAAAGTAGTATAAAGCGAGGTGTGAGGCTTTCATTATTAGATACTACTTACGGATCTGCCTTAGGACGATAGAGCTCTAATTCATCTTCCAAATCAGACACTCTGGCTTTCAGTTCGTTTCTCTCGTGCAAAATTTCCTTAAGCTCTGCGGTCGTGAACCTCGGCCGATCTGGATCATCCAAGTCGTAAACAGCCTTATTTGTTAGGTCCGGATATGCTTGTGATTTCGATAAATCCTCGTTTTCTTTCTTTGCTAGTCCGAGTCTCGCTCGGAGATTGATTAGCTCGCGATTTTGATCCTGTAATTGCGCCAAGAAGTCGGCACGCTCCTCCACCAAGCCTCGAGCTTGCATCTGCGCCTGACGCTGCTTGCGCTTCAATTCTCGCCCGACGACAGTTAATTTGTCTACTTGGTTAGTGAGCTATTAAAGTAATGAATCATTATTGAATTATGCAATGCTACTTTCGAGAGAAACTAGGCTGACATTCGTTTTTTATGAAGGTTTCAGAAGTTTTTAACGATAAGCGAAGTTTCAAAAGGATTTATTGTAAATTTTTAAATCAATAGCACGAAAATTAAAGAAAAATCTTACGTTTTCGATTTCTGTGTTTTTTTGTGAAAGTTCTCTGTCTCTACATCGTATTTGCTCTCTTTGTTTATCAATCATGTTTCTTAAGCGGTGTAGTACTGCTATGTCAACTTCTTGACTTGTTGTAATAGCTGAAAAGAATGAATATGTACTTGAAAGTACCTCTATCCAAGCAAATCATTTTTTTGCAAATAATTGAAAAAAAGGCAATTATGACACACAACATTCACTAAAAACGTTGATAGTACTTTGTTTACCGCTCTCTTCGCTGTCGCTCCGCGATTCCTGCACAGTAGACGCTAATCGCCTGTTTTCTTCCTGCAATCTGGTAACCATCTCCAATAAGTCCCGGGACTCTTGTCTCCAGTGTTCTTCAATTTGCTCTAATTCCTGAAAATTGTCGGAACATCAATTATCGGAATTTAATGAAGATAAATGGGGAAGAATGCAGAAAATTAGAGAAAAAAACCCTTTTTTGCCAGTTTAAAATATTTATTATAAACTGCGAAAAAGTTTATTTATATATAGATGGACATATTTTCGTCGCATCAATGAGATAAGATTGATCGAATGAATGTCGAAAATCAAAACAATAGGTAGGAGTATGATGATGAAAGGAATGCCGCAAGAGCGAGATAATTTAAAAAATTGGATGCCCGAAAAGTATGTTTTGCTTTAATTGCATATTGTTTATTTTTCCTTCGATTGAAAGGACGCTCCGTCCGTATTGAAAGAAACTCTTAAGCGCCCGAGGAGAAAGTCGCAAGAATTTCGCGAACGTCCGGAGACAATATAACGTTAACTCGTGCATGCAGAGGAAAGCAATCCTTACTTTCTCGAATCGCTGCCTGTCCTCAGCCTTGCCAATTTTGTCGCTCTCTAGCTGGGTGATCTTGGCGCGCAGCTCCTGGACCATCGTGTTCTCGCGCTCGTTCTTGGTCGCGAGGTTCTCGAGGAGCTCCAGGGCGTTGATGACCTTGGGCATGAGGTTGGCGATGGAGTCGGCGCCGTAGGAGTCGATGAGCTTCTCGCACTCCTTGCCGATCTCGGAGGCGATGTCGTAGACGTCGACGACCGACACCTCCGAGGCGGGTTCCTCGCCGAGATCCTCCATCGTGACGCGCGGCCTCGGCAGGTACAGAGGCATTTACTCTTTATTACCTACTCCCGCCGTCTCTGAGCATATTGCACTGCAGCCGCCGTCGCCGTCGCCGCCGCCGCCGCCGCCGCCGCTGCTTACTGCCGCTGCTGATGGTGAATCACACTCGGCGCGATCTCTCCTTCCACTCTGGTGCCGCGCGCGCGAAATTCTCTCTCCCAGACGCCTATGGCGCGAGCTCCTCTCGCTGGTGCAGCAGGCCGCCGAGGCGGCGCTCGATAAGGTTCATGACTCTGGAGATTGATCAGGACGGCACGAGTCAGTGGCGTCAGGGGGCCCCCAGCTATGTAGCCAGATTTGCCCGTGCTCTCTCTCTATCTCTCTCTCTGTGGGCTGGACGTGCGCAATAAGCTGTGCGTAGGTGTGGGTGAGCTTCGAGAGTGTACAATATTGCGCAAGCGCGTATAGATATGCGTGTGAGTACTTTAGTAGCCGACGTCTGTGCATATACTGTTCGAGCAAGTGAGCTGTTGCCGAGGGGCCGGCTTTAAATCTTTCTTTTCACTGGTTTTTAGGCTTTTATTTTTGGACGAGTGAATGAAAGCTTTATACTTATATGTTAAGATGCCAGCGAAATCGATTTCAAAGCACACAAACTTATATGTATTATACGCGCTTTCGTCTTTCCATTAATTTTAAATAATTCGTTGTGCTAAAGCGCTCCAGTTGAACGAACGATTTGTAATTGATCTGCCGCAATGTCACAATAGCATGCAATTCGTATCTTTAAAATCGAGAAGGACGCAAAACTCTATTGCAAAATGAATCAAGTTTTTAATGATTTTCAGAATGTCTATACTTTTTTAATACTTCAATCAAAATTTGATTGCTTTACTGTTATAAAAAAGTAATTCAGATCAAATATTAATACAGTTTTGAAATTTCAAAAAGCTTTACATTTACCTTTTTTTATGAGAATTAATGTTTTTTTAATTTTTAATATAAATTCAAAATAAATAAACTTTATAATTGTCATTTCGAAAAATGTTATTATTGAAAAGTAACAAAATTTGTATTAAACAAATTTAATAATTTTTCGATAGTAATGCAGTTTTATCGCACATATCCTTTATACTTTCATGTTAGATGTACACTTGTATTAATAAATAAATTTAAATGTATAGACTACTTTAATAAGATGATGCTTATCATACAGTGCGATCATTTATTATTTTAAATATTCTCTCAAACGAAGGCCGCCACTTTATATGTACCGCCATTATTATATAAAATTATAATTATTGTCAGTCTACGATTACCTTTCAGTTTTACGATATTTTATTAATTATGAATAAGCATTATTGGTCGAAATTCATTCAACTGTCAACTGCATTCTATTTATAAAGAAGTAGATTAGATTAAACTTAATCTTACTAATTTTTTAGGTCAATCTCGGATTTAAAAATTTTAAAATAAACGTGAAAATTTCTTACCATTATTCATTAAATATTTTAAATAAAGACAACTTAATTATGTATTACTAAGTACTAAGTCATTTTAACTGTTTTTATGTTTTTCGTGAAAATTCTACTAGCATAGAAAATTAGAAAAGAAATATTATATTATATATTATAATATATAAAAATATTAAAATAAAAAATGATCAATTATATAATTGTTCAAAGGGTGAAAATAATTTCTATACAATTTATTAATACATTCAGTAGCTTTTATTTTTCAGCTCTCATATATAATTTTTTAATAAAATATGTATAAAAAACTTAAGTATACCTTTAATAATAACCTTTAATTGATTTCTCAATCAGCATATGCTACGATCTCGATGTAGCACTAATAAAGCACCTTTTAGTATATTGACATTTCTATCTACGTACCATAAGCAAAGCTTGCTGTATTACATCGACTAGATAGCACCTTTTTGTCTTTGGTTTTTATGGCTTTTGAACTTAAAAATAAAGAATATTCGAAAAATTACTTAAAGTGTAAATATTAACGTTTTAAAAATCATTACGTCGATTTATGAGAAGAGTTTTATAAAAAAATTGTCATGGCAATTAATAAATTCCTTATTAGCCTGCTCAGCTTTTGTGAGAAAAATTTGTACTTTAAGGTAAATGTAGTGTAGAGCTGATATTACAAATAATAAGTTTAAAGTTCTTCTTTTTTGTATACTTCATTTGCCAAGGCAGCTGAATTCTCAGTATCACTTATGTAACCATCTTCTCCAGTATAATGGGTAGGATGTAACAAAAGTGGTTCTGCTGATAGTGCTATCAAGTTCCTATTTTCAAAATATGCTTTCCAGTCATCTCTGTCAAAAACATGGTGTTAAAATTTGTTTTCTATCTTACCAAGAAAGTACCAACAAATTATAAATTGATTTTTTTACCTGGGATGTTTGTCGTACATGATGGGCAAGTACTCATCAACAGGAACTAAATTGTCTAGTGGCTTGGCACCGAGTAACTTTTTAGCTCCTTTTGCTGATAACATGTAACCAACAGTCCAATAACTGTAACCTGCATAAACCAAGTATTTTGATCCTTCAACCCAATATTCCATATCTTTTTCCATTCGTTTTCTTCCAAAATATCTGTATTTTTAAAAAAAATATTAATATTAGTTGAAATTTCGGTTTTTCCTAAAAATGTCAAATAAAATACTCTTACACAAGATCCCAATCTTTTTTGAACTTTTCAAGTTCTTGTAAAATAAATGATACCTTTTGTCTAAAATACGGTTCAAATTTGACATCATCTTCCAAAATTAGCGCAAGATCATGACCATCTTCAACAATCTATATAAAAGATATATTAAAAAAAAGTTTTTATATTAAAATTGACACAGACACAAAAAATATTTACCCTATTCCAAGCAATATAGTGACTTAAGAAGCATCCTACTTCTCCCATTGTCATTGGTCTAAAATTTAAAATTTAATGGTTAAAGTAATAAATTTAAAAAATAATTATTAATTAGATAAATAAATTTACCTTTTATGATAAGGGTCCTTGTACCCAGGTAACATTTTTATGTTCCATGAATCTAAAAGAGTTTTATTTAAGGTTCTAAAAAAGATATCCATTGTATAATCAAATTTATTATTAATTATATTTTATATTGCACATCATTTAAATTATTACCTTCCATCAACAGCATCAATTATTTCTGCTTCAATACCTAATTCATCAAAGCAAGAAAGCATTTTTTTTCGGCGTTCGGGTCTTCTTTCCAAATTAATCATGTATATGTTACCAAGCCCTAAAGTATCCTTTGCAGGATGCATGATAAAACCAGTTAAACTTTCAGATATAGGTATGGGCTCCTCATCATCTCCTATAGTTTTATAATTGATAAATAATTCTAAATCATTAATAAACGTGATTATTATAAATATATTATTTTACCAGCTGCTAAAATTTCAAGTTTCAAATTAGTAAGTTGTTGAATATCATGTTCAATTTTTTCCTTGTTTTCCAATGGAACTGTTACAAATCCATATTTATGATCATTGCAAATAAGTAATGGAGTTTCTATAATTAAAATAAAAATTTGTTATTTGATAGAATACAAACTATTCAGATATTAAAGAGAATTTTTGTTGCATACCTAAGGATTTTGCACTAAGTGCAAAAGTAATAATGTCATCTCGTGGCCCATCATAAAGATCAAAGTTTTTTGAATTATATGTTAATAAATCACTGACATCTCTTCGAAGATCTATTAGTACAGCACTGTGAACCATTGGAACTGGAAAACAACCAATTTTTTGTTGATTCAAAATTGGTTCATAATCATCTGTTCTTTTGTAATAATAATTATCTGACATGCCGGCCCAAAAGTTACTATACATTCCATCTGATTTTAATAAAGGAGCAACAATTGTTTCATTTTTTGAGACCAATATGTCAAGTGCATATGGATTAGTTAATAGGACATCTGCATCCAACATCTAAAAAATATAAATAAATAATAAGTTTTTATTAAAAAATAACAAAAATTTAATTTAATTAAAATGTGTTCTTGAAACTGCACTTACAAATACATAATCAGCCCAGGTTTTTCTACCATACTTAAGTACTTCATCCCTTAAAGTAATCACATGTTCAAAACGTTTAGGACTCCAGTCTCCAATTCCTCGTTCATCTCCATGTCCATGTGTTCCTTCTTCCAAGTTGACATTGACCGAAAAGTAATTTTGTTTTTGATCATCTAACCAGGTTTGTAATATATGAATGGTACTATCAACATTATTATCACTGCGTATCCTAAAATGGAAAATAAATAGAATTTAATATTCAGATATAACATAAAAGTAAATAATAGTAAATCATCTTTTTAATAAATGAAGTAATTGAAATTAAAAATATGTTCTTCTTACCATAAAGAGATTCTATCTTTCGGGTAATTCAATTTTTCTAAATAACTTAATGTGTAAGGCAAAATATGAGCCTTGTTTCTAACTAAGATGCCTATTACAACAGTTGGTTTCTTGAAATCACAGAATACAGTGTTTATAATGGCAAGTAAAAGAAAAAAAGACGCGCGATTCAAATGGCACTTCATTTCCGGAAATATTAATATTTTTCCATAATTTACAATTGAAACGTATTATAACATTACTTAAGACTGTTGATGTCTTAAAAATGTGTATCAATAAAACTGTAGGGTTAGACTTAGACGAGTCAATTGATATACTGAGATGAGTATGCGTAGGAGGGGTGATATGCGTGAACACACTATAAGTTGCGAGACATATATAGATGCATGGATGCATCTGTATTGTCGTATGCGACTGAGCGTGCGTCGTTGACAAATCAATAAATGCGAATTTTAAATATGTAACCGCGAGGATTTAAACATTTGATTATTAATTTTGCATACATGCTTTTGTACAAGTACTTTTTCAAATAATTGAATTTAGTGCTTACACCTTTAAACATTAAAAGCTTGCATTAAAAAAAAGTTGTATTATTTTGTAAAGGTAAGAAGGTAATTAAAAAGGTATCATTAAAAACATTTATTAATAAAGTTTTTATAATAATTTAAATTGATTGCAGATACATTTGTAGAAATTACAAGAAATAGTTCTATATTGTTGAAAACAAGTTATTTGATACAGTTATATTAAAAATATGACAGATCATCAGATACTTGTTATGAATACATACATTTATATTAGAACTTACAATTAAAACAAAAGTAGATAAATGAAGTTTTTTACTGCTACAATTCTGTTTAAATATTAATACATTGATTGCAACTGAAAGATATTTAATAATTATACTGTAATTGTGATGTGATTAAATGAATAAGTGAATGAATTTATTAACTAATGTTAGTCTTTCTTTTTTGGCTTCTTGGGGTTTCGAGATCGAGACTTGGCTTTGCAGAGAGGACATATAGGTGCATTTCTATGAATTTGTTGATGACATGAAAGGCAAGACTTCATTGGTGGTGGTTGTTGTCTAAAATTAATAATGTTCTTATTAATAAATTGTGCATTGCGAATAATAAAACATTTTAAATTGAAGAAGCTACCTAAAAGTTGGAGCTGGTGGTCCAGGTGCTGGTGGTAGTGGTCTTGGTTCTGATTTGCTCGAGCCTTGTAGTGGTTGTGGTGCCAAAAAGGCATTACTTCCTGGATGACCACCATGAGAATGCATGTTCAGTGGTGGCATTAAATCTTCTCCTCTCACATCTACTCGCCACTCAGCTTTTTGTACTGCACGTTCAAAATAACTAAAAATTTAAATAATTTTTTAGTTATCTGTAATTTTATGTAAAATGTTTAAATTTAGAATAATAATCTCTTACTCTGGAGTTATATCTGATTCTATTTCGTAAAGTTCTGGTAATCTTTCAAGTCCTAAGTAATCTCTCCTCATCCTATCAATGTCATGTTTTAAAGGCTGATAATCATTGTTATGAATTATTTTGGCAGATTCCCTGGCTCGATTTCTAGCTTCTTCTGCATGTTTTATAACAGATTCCATCTGTAATAAATAATAAAATAGTAAATAAGAGTAAAAACAGTAGAATAACAACAGTTAAAAAACCAAAAACCTACAGCATTAATATCAGCATGAATTTGTCTAAGTTCTTCTACATGGGCCATTTTTTCTTGCATAAGTAAATCCATCTCTTGCTTATATTCCATCAAACATTTATCTTCTTGTTCAGTGAGCTCTATCTCTTGGAAAATCCTTTGTTTAATTTTATCCAACTGTATGGTCTTAGATCTAAATAAATCAAAAACTTGATTAATAAAACCTAAACTTTGCAAAATAAACAAAAACAAAATCCGCTAATAATACTATACCTAATGTCCTTCAAAGCTTCAAGCTTTGCGAAAAGAATTGTGCCCTCAGGAGTAGCCATTGTTAAAAATTTAGCTAAAAATCTATCTAAAACAACCTATTTGCCTACACTTTACTATTCTCTGAAACTAGGAGTTTCCTAAAATGTCATGCTAATTTCCCTATAAGCCTCGAGTTCGTATCCTCGGCTGCATCGTTCTCAACTCCTTTGTTCGAAGCTCCGGTTGAGGGTTACGACTGTATTTTTTTTTCTTTTTTTCTGCATAAAACACAATCACTATCGGCAAGTAATCTATTTTTCGATTTACTGAAAGTTTCCGCGACGCTTCATTTAGAACTGATCTTCTTGTTGTAGGTAAAGGCGTCCAGATAATTTTCCTCCCCCTTTAAAAAGCAGGATAGAGACATGCAGGGGGCGCGTACGCGACTACGCATACTATAATTTTATGGTATGGTGTTCCTGCTTGGTTTATATATATTGTGCAGCTGCATCAGTGAAAGTCTATAATGGTCCATCGGCGTGCTCTTCCAATCCCATGTTGCATCGATAAAGTTTCAAGTGAATTGACCAATAGCAAAGCGCTATTATATTATTGTCAATTTAAATGAGGGTACCTATATAAAATATGTGAGTTTTCCAGGATAAACATTAATATTTGTAAATTAATCGATAAATTTTTGCTGTACATATAACTTATTAATAAAGATTTTGAAATAATAACTAAGTATTTGAGATAGAAACATACTCTTTAGTCATTTTACAAGCTATTTTTAATTGGATTTATATAGCGGTGAATTACACTTTTAAATAATTTTTTTAAACATTATTTATTAAATTTTTTAGACTTTTAGAAAGTTAACCTTTGTGTTTCTTTTGAGTTTTCAAAAACAAAATAACTTTTTTATCATACTTAATTTCTTATATTTTCTGTACATAAAAACCTTTCACATAATAAATTAATAAGTTTTTCATGTGTTTATTATTAAATAATCTAAAAATAAAATAAAAAATAAGGTATTTTTTTTTCTTATAAATAAATTTTAATCAATCGATTGCGAATAAATAAGAAAGGATGCTTATAGGTAAATGTAAAATCAATTACATATAATCAGAAAAAGTAGTATCTATAAATACCGCAATTCTAATCACGCATACAATAAATAGATTCAAGGTTAATTATAAAGATAAAGAATGCACATGAAACGTGTGATGAAACCATACGAATCGTCAGTTTTATAGTCAATTATTGACTTGCTCATACATAGGCGCTCTTACGTTACATAAAAGGTCTTGTTTACGTCGAATAATTGCTGAAAACCCTTATTTTTGCCAATAAATAAGACATTGTTTTTTCCGTAAAAATTGAGCAAGAGCATATACTGCAGCAGATTAAATAAATCCAGACGTGCGAAATGTATGTAAAAATGGGTTGATAAGGTAGGAAAAATGTCGATCGACTGAGTAACAAGAACCAACGACCTCCGAAAGGGGGGAGGCAACCGGATTCCTTGCGCACTGCGTCCGCGCGGTCTCTGGTAGTAGTGTGTAGTGCGTCGTCACACATTCGTCGGTTCTCTCCGGGTGATCAGCCTGTCAAACTCGCCGAGCGCACAATGGCAGACACGACGGTCGACGCGACGCGGCGGCTCAACGTCAAGAAGCAAACGCTGGACGATGCTTACGCGGCTCCGGCAAACTTTCTCGAGATCGATGTGATCAATCCGATCACCCACGGCGTTGGCAAGAAGCGGTATACCGATTATGAAGTGCGGATGCGAGTGAGTATATATCTGTAGCTACATCCTGCATGCACTTACTCCTTTTTGTCCTCTCTCTTTCTCCTGCACATTTCTAGACGATTCCTATATGCATACAAGAGGCGTTATAAGTACGTTGCATTGTTTATCTCGCGACACACACCCCTTTGCTCGGCCCGAGTGTCACTAGGCTATTGGACCAAATCGAGCCGATACTTGATTTTGTTTTGCTCGTGAATCACTGCAGGCGGAAAGTACAGAGACAGTCAATTCCCTGTCTTTCGAATTCCTTCTAATGGTAGCAACAAGTGTCGATGATTCTTTAGGAATTTAATTGTGCACTTTTTTTTTTAACGGCAACGTGACTTTTTTTAGCTCAAAAAAATTGATAAGATAGCTGACTAATTGGAAGGAATCATCATCCATTACTTCTACAATGCTTTTACTCCTTCATTGATTTTGATTTAGAGAAGCACTTATTTTTACTCAATTTTTCTAATTAAGTAATATCTCTAGTAGACCTGTTGAAGACTTCAAAGGCAGCATAGTCTGGATTGAAGTAATAGTTTGATTAACCATGCAAATCAGTTTAATACACAAATCAAATATTGTTAGCAATAAACTTTTAACTGTATTTTTTTTTTTTTTTTTATTTAAGCATGTTGAACCTTTTGAGTTTATTTTGCCTAACTGTTTTATAATTTTATATATTTTTTGTACTTGTTTATTGTTGCTCAATATTTTGTCATTTTTTCAGACAAATTTACCAGTTTTTAAAGTTAAGGATTCCAGTGTACGAAGAAGATATAGTGATTTTGAGTGGCTAAGAAATGAATTAGAAAGAGACAGCAAGGTTCGTAACAGTTTTTGCTTTATGTTCAAATGATTTATTACTCTTTCAACGTGATTTTAATAAAAAATTTTTCTTATAGATTGTAGTGCCTCCATTACCGGGTAAAGCATGGAAAAGACAAATGCCTTTCCGAGGTGATGATGGAATATTTGAAGAAGACTTTATTGAGGATCGAAGAAAGGGTTTAGAAGTTTTTGTTAATAAGTAAGTTGATATTCAGAGTTATTAGTTGTGTTTAACAAGAAGCAGGATAACATTGATTATTTATTCAAGTGAAGAAAGATAATTTTATCAAGGGATAATTTTGAATGGTTACTTTTTTTATATTTATAAATTCGCACATGCGCACGTAAAAGAAGCGTACTTTAATGTTGCTGAGCAAACTAAATCTAATCTAAAAATTAAAATTATCTTACGTCGGGTTAGGTTAGGTATAGACGTACTTTGCGCGTTACGAATATAGTTGGCTACAATGGACGTGTTGTTCATGCACATAAAAATCGTAAACATTGTGCGCAACTTAGCATTCGTAAAATTTATATATAGATATATTGGGCTATGCTAAATAATGCTTAATTAAAAATTTGTACAATTCTTATGTGCATAAACAGATTATCACCCTGCATTATCATTCGAAATCAAATCCCTTTATAAGACTAAATTAATTTATTCATAATTCTTTAAATGAAATTATGTTGCAACTAATCAATAATGCAAGCAAATCTTTTTTATTGTTAAAATATATGCAATAATATTTTAAACAAATAAATTAAACACGCTATATTAATATATTATTAATTAAGAAAACAGTATTTATAAACAATTTTGTTGCAAGTATATATTTTTATTTTTATTTTTTCAGAATTGCTGGCCATCCATTAGCGCAAAACGAGCGATGTTTACACATGTTTCTGCAGGAGGTGTGTATAGATAAGAATTATGTGCCTGGAAAAATAAGGAACACATAGGTTATGTAAAAAAAATTATAAATTTAGGCAATAAGAACGTGAAAATTCACTTAAGCATGTTAGAAACATTCATATTTTAATTGTTTTTCACGAAAAGGCGATCTGGAGTTTCTCTCTATATATTATATAACGTTTCTCATACAACTGCGAAGCCATGTATATTCTTCAATAATATGTTATTTTATTCGTTTTTCTTTACATGGAAATGTCATACGCAATATTTACAGTACTTTAATAAAATGTATAATATCTGGGTAATTTTAATCTTCAACTACACGACATTGAGTCACCACTTTTGTATGTAGCTATTGTTGCGATTTATGAAAATGTTTGATCTGATTATATGTGCATTTGTACTCACAGCAATCAAGAAGAAAATTATAGAAAATAATGTAAGAATAACAAAGATAACGAGTTTTCTACACATTTCATTTAATCAAGAGATGTACGATTTGTTATAAGCAAATTATATTAAAATACTCATGAATTTAATGATTCGGACCATGAAATGTATTAAATAATTGCGTATATAGTAAAGTTTGTTTAACTATATTAAAATTGTGTTTTTTGTTAATTAATACAAATTTTTCTTCTAATCTATTTGATCTTTGTAGTAAATATGATCGTAGTTTTACTATTCTATTTCCTGATCACTTAACAAAATGTCACCGAAAATATTTTAGGCAAAAAAACTAAACACATTTTAATTATTATTTCTTCTGTACCTGTAGTAAGTATATAGTATATACATCGCATCCTTACTTATTTCTGTTTTACCGGTAGAGTGAGAAAACACTGCAATGTACAGTATTCACGCTGGCGCTAACATCACGGTCGTTTTGTTTGCCTTAGCAGCGGTCAGTGCTATGGAATGATTTTTTGGTAAATATTATATTTTAGAGAAATCTGTAACAAATGTGCCTATTTTTGAGTGAAAAAAATGGGAAACTGCATGAGAACTGCGACAGCAGACTTTTTGACGTCTGTATGGAAAAAAATTTCTTGTCGGAAAAAAACGAGAAGGTAATTTTAATATTTACGCGGAAGCGTCACTCCATCACGTTTTATTTCACATAATAAAACAATTGCTTTTATTTTATTATTAGATCGGTGGTATTGTTGGTGGTTGGTCTTGACAATGCTGGGAAAAGTGCAATTGTAAATTACCTTTTTAACAGTAAGTAACATTATTTATTTAGATAAAATTAGTTTAATAATGTTTGTTGTTTGTACAATAATTTTTATTGAGTTGTAACGTTACAAATAACTAGTCGATTATATGAATTTACATATTTTTTTAAATTCTATCCAGTTTTTTTCTTTAATTAAAAATTTGATTATTTTAGAAAGTCTTCTTACAAAAGAAAATGTTGTACCTACCATAGGATTTCGTACTGTGACATTTAATTACAAATCGTACTCAATCCGAATATTCGATATCGGAGGTGGACCGCAGATCCGAGCTCTTTGGCCAAAGTACTATGCGGATGTGAGTTATTTTAATTTTCTAAAGAATTATAACAATGGAATAGGTCCCTCTTGTGTCCATAATAATTGATAAAGCGCAGGAGCACCAACCTGTAAACACTGATTTACAGTTACATGCATAAATCGATATTACAGGTTCACGGCGTCATATACGTAGTGGATGCCAATGACATTAATCGCCTTCCGGAAAGCTCTGATGTTTTTCAGGAGCTGTCCTGTCATGAATTTATTAAGCAAAAACCGATTTTATTGTAAGCAACGAATGAAAAATAATTAGTTTTGCACTTATTCGCACTTTGTTTAAAAGTTTTATATGCACGCCTGACGTAAATAAATCACGTATTTTATATATTACTGAGGCTAATTTTTTTTCATTACGAAAATTGCTTTGTTTTCAATAATTGATTTTTTACAATTCATTTATTAAAAATTAATTTCTCTGCACAAAACCGAACGTACGTGGAGAAAATTTATTTTCTGCATTATTAAATTGTTGCCAAAATTTTTTAGTTTAGGTAACAAGCAAGATTTAGATGACGCCGTCGATGAAATAGATTTAATAGAAGTAATGAATATTGAAAATATAGTAAATTTTGCCAAATGCTACACCCGAGTAGAAATATGCTCGTGTTATCCAGATAAACATAAATATTTTAATATGAATAGAAATATCAGTAAAGGATTCGAGTGAGTATTTAGTTTTAAATTTTGAACGATTTAATGTATTGTAATGCTACTTTAATTGCATGTCAAATTCTAAAGTTGGTTGCTGGATGTGGTAGACGACAACTACGAGATTCTCGAGAAAGAGCTGGAAAAACAAAGATTACAACTCAAACGCAGAAGGTCCTTGTCAATGAATTCCTGGACAGCTGAAAGCTATGACAATTCCTTTGAAAATTCGGAAGTGGATTCTGACGTGGTAATGGAAGTTTACAAAATTAAATCTATTATGCGTATATTGACATGTAATAAGAACAATTTCTTTTGCAGTATTTAAGGCCTCGATTTCCGTCAAATGAAAGTGAATTAAGTAAGTGACACAGAGATAAAATTTATTTGCGTTACTGACAGGAAAACGTTTTAGAATATTTGTAGGAAAATAACGAGTATACTGGTAATATAAAACACTATATAAAGCTGGGCAGTATATTAGCTAGTAACAGTTATAGTTCCCGATAAACTAAAAATAACATTTTTCAGAGCATTATCTTTTTACGACGTAGATTTTATGACGCAACATTTGTGATTGAATTTTCGATCCAAAATCTTCTTCGCGTGAAATAATTTTATTTACTTTTTCAGTAAAGCGAAAAGAAAGAAGAAAAGCTTTCAAAAGATTGCTTTGCTTCCGGCGCAAGAACAAGACTGCACCTCTTCTCGAAAACGAGCACGGCGCTCCGTCGACCAAAACTATGAAGGAATTAATCAGGAATATGAAGATCGAGGATCTCATAAAGACCACCGAAGTAGATGAGCGCAGGATGGCTTTATATCGAAAGCCAAGAAAACTTAAATACAGACCCAAGACAGCACCGGCAACGGTACAACCTTTCGAGAAGAATCCGATCCAAAGAGCAGATTCGATTCAACATATATAAGCGTAAGACGTTCGTGTAATATAAGGATTAATGAATATTTTTTGGCGAAAGAACATTTTTAAGCGGTTCATACCGATTTGATACTATATACAGTCTATAATGCATTTTTTACACCTACATTACCGCAGATTTTGATGTTTAATGTAAACTTTATTGTTTTAAACTTTATAGTTTTGTTCCTATTGAATAAGATTATGATTTTTAATGTAAAATAAAACGTTCGCCTAAATTTTTTAAGCCCGGACCTACTGCCAACTCTACAGTGTTTATCACCGCACGAGCTCGAGTCCGCTCCGAACATTCGAATCGCGCAATAAAGCGACCTTCGATAAATAAAGTCGAGCCAGAATTTCGCAGCTTTTGCACTCCACCGCGAGAGAGAGAGAGAGAGAGAAAAAGTAGAATAGAGCGATCTCCGGGGCAATTGCCGAGGGGGAAGCCAGCCCAAGAGGCTAAAAAGCCGGGTAGAAAATCACGAGCCACCGTTAAAGCGAGAAGCTAAAGATCGCCGGGCGTACGTGAGCGATCGATCGGCACATACATTATATGCCCCGGTGTATATACGAAGCGGGGGCCCGCACGATTCGCAAATGGCCGGCACGTATAATGCCCGGGCTTCAACGAGCCTCGCGCGGGAGTCCGCGCTGAAAAATCGGGCCCGGGCAATCAGCCAGCCGATTAACCGGTAATTTCGTACAAACTTCTCTGCCCGGCGGAAAAAGAAAAAAAAAAAAAAAAAAAGAAGGAAGGGAGAAGGGGGCCCCCGCGCGCGCGGATCATCCTCGGTTATTAAGACGTTCGGCCTGAAATATGGCGTCCAGCGTTAAATAATTGCCCGCGCGACCGCTGCGCTTTTCCTTCACTCGGCTCGTGGAAGCGCCAAGCGCCTGGGCTCGACTCGCGGCCGCTAAGAAATTTATCGCCATCCGCCGCCGCTGCCTCCGCGCTCCTTTTTCCGAAGGAGCAGTTTTCGCGTTTCTCTATTTCTTTGGGAGGTATTACCGGGCGACGTGAGCTTTCGAGAGACGCGCGCTTCGGGGAGTGTTTTTTTTTTTTTTTTTCGAGAAAGAGAGAGAGACGAGTCACGAGCTCGGGAGGCCTGCACGTTCTGCAAGTCAGCGGGGATCAGTCTTCGCTTGATGGCGCCTGGCACTTTTTTTTTAATGTAATTTATAAATGGAAAAAGTAATCTCCGCAATAGTAATCGTTCTCTCGTGTGTAAAATAATTGCCATTTTTCACGTCTGCATTTGAAAAAAATATCAGTGCAAAAGTCGTTCTAAAATTTCCAAGTGCTCCGAAACCTTCGAACGACAGTCCGACTTTCCCCCCGAGCACGCATAAAGCAAAGCGCTCGAAAATCCAAAGCAGCTCCGAGCAAGCGCAGAAAGGCAGCGGTGCAGCATATATTGTCTTACCGCCTTTTAAAGCTCCGCTTGAAAAGGGCCCTGCCTATCCGTACACCGTAGGTGATCGCTTGCTCGTTCAATCTACCTCCGCGGCCGTTAATGATTCTCGGATATAATTATTGTCTTAAGCCAGGTGGTCCGCCATTGTGCATTACACGGTATCACGATGCCGCGGGCTCCGTTACGCCGATGCGCGCCGCGTGAGCTCTTCCCCCTGACCTCGCGTGCCGACAAAGTGCGCGCGCGCGCGCCTTTTCTGCGTTTCGGGCCTCTTTACCGCGGGAGCGAGCGGACACTGTATTTGTCTCGAGCGCCCGGCTAATAATTCACGCCGGTGGGGCTTTCAGGCGGGGAGCGCACACTGACCGGCCGCGGTAATTAAGTTATATTGTTTTTAGGACTGCTTTGTATGCGGGAGGTATCTTTTGAGGATCATTTGTCGGCCGGCGCAATTGACGGCGCAATTGGGATTTAAATTGGATAAAAGGTTGCTTTATCAATCTTTTGTGCCTTAGTTATCGAGTCGGATTCATCTGAAAATATATATCTCTCGCCAGCACAATTATTCAGCGTTCAGATCGCAAGGCGAAAAGAGTGAATTACACCGGTGTGGAGAACCATTTTTTCGAACGGCCGGCTATACAATAAATACGGCCCAGCCGCGTCAGCGAGCCGCTTATCTCAATCAGCGGGGGCCGTATAATAATTGTCAACGGAATGCAACTAGACGGAGCGCTTTTATTTAGGCGATTAGTCGATTTCGATCGTTAATTGAAAATTATGCGCCCGCGAACGTACAAGCGCGCCGGGGTGCAGTATATCGCGAGCCTTTCCTTTTGCCACGTGTGCGCGCGCGCACGCGCCCGAACTCGGGAATTCGCGAGCGTTAAGGAGCTTATACGGCCGTTTCTCCCGCGCAAAAATAACTCGAGGCGGCCGACGAGAGTCTCGGGACTCGACTGATCCCGCAAATTATGCGATAAGGAACGGACACTCCGTGCGGCGCGCAGCAACGTCTCGTATGATCAATAGCGCCGAGTGATCGAAGGGCGCGATTTATATCGACACGGGAAAGCTCGTTTTTTTTTTGCCGGCGACCGGGGAGGATTAGTCGGACTCGGTCGCCTTAAACTGATGTGTATTAAATTTTAGATGGAAACTGTAAGGTCCGCTCGCTGCCGGGAGTACGTTTTTATGAGGGATTTCAGTCGGCGGCGAGGGGAAACAGGTTTAACCAGCTGTGTTTTAATTACAATATTTATAGTGTCTGTTTACTTATCTCGATTAACGAGCCGAGTGTCAGGGACGGGGAACTCGGGATTTTGATACGAATAAAGTTGCCGACTGGGTTTGGATACTTTATCTATGAAATCTTGGAAAACTGCATTTCTCCGGCTGGTTTGCTGAATCGACCTGCAGCTTCGGGTAGTGGTCTATTTTAAGAATTTGATAGCTGTTGGAAAATTTATATATAAACCAAAAATTGAAAATCAAGAGATTGGAATACAACGATCGCACACATTTATCCACGGTTTCAAATAGATACATTGATTGAAGTCTTGCAGGAAAGTTGAGAAAACTGATAGTTTTTATTAAGAGCCATCATTACACGTCGTCGTTTCAAACATTCTTACTCTTATTTTGTACTACAAAGACACGTATTATTTGTGCATTAATACATTTATATCAATTAATGGAAACCTTCAACACAAGTTAATTATACTAATCAATCAATAAATTTATAAATTAACTTGAAAACCATGAGCACAAATTTAAATTTCTATATATATCAATATTTTCTGCTACAAAAACGCTCTAAAATATAATGATTATAAATTTAGTGACGTATTTTAATTCGTACTTTTTATTCACCTTTAATGCATTCTAATCTTAACTCATCATAATTTTCCATTATTATATTTCACCCCTTATCCGCAATAAACACCAAGTCATGGAAGCGTGCTTTCATTGACGTCGCGAACATTTTGTATAATTCTTACCTTTCTGGGCCATTTATCCTGTCGGACCAAGGGGTCAATAGAGGGTCAAACTCTCGCGAGCTCTCGTTAATGCCTTAGAAAACGAAAGTCGAGTATACGGCAGCGTGTGCAAGGAAAGGTAAGGCGAGAAAAGCCGGAAGAAAGGAGTAAGGCAGAATTTTTCTACGTCTCCTGTACGGTACGTTTTATTTATACTCTCGGGATTCGGAAATGAATATTTACAAAAAACGTTTCATAAACGCCACTTGTAATATAATAAAAACTGTTTTATCACTTGAATGCAAACATGAACTTGCTTCAAAACAATTTATAATATAAACACGTTATAAATATAATTCTTACACAATAATTAACTGATCATTAGTTTTTATAAAATATCTATCTTTAAAAACGGTATTTCTTCACTCTGAAGGATATACATATTATAGCATCTATTTAGATTATCGAAGCGCTATATAAAATTTAATAAAATTAACATTAAAATCTATATTTTTGTAATATAATTATTCTCACAAGTAAGCGCGTTATTCAATAAGATAATTATATTAAAAAAATTGACAACTCAAAGCATGAATAAATAAACAAATAAATAAATAAATTTAAAAAAAAAAGAACACGCAAACTAAAAGATTTATCTAATATTGTAATAATCAAAGGACTTGCCGCCGCGCTTAGCACTTTGTAAAGCAGTATGCGGCCCGGTAGAACTGCGCATATCCAAACAATAATTTCTCAGATGATTTATCGACTCTTTGGCAACCGGCTTCTTCTTGGCCGACTTCCACTTGTGCACGTCGTTCCCGAAGAAATTCCAAATAACTAAAGTTTCGCGATGCTGCATAGCTGCAAAACAGAAGAAAAAAAAAACACATAAAAGTCGCTTCAAATATCCACTTCCCCTCCGAGATAAAAGCAGAGCATCCAGCTCCGGCGCATCGAGCTTATATACCCAATTTGGTGTGATCGGGGCTCCAGAGGATGTTGAGCATCCGGTGCTCGGGCTGGATGGGCACGTTGTCGACGATCTTGTCGAGACCGGCGAGCACGACGATCTTGGATCTCAGCCGGTCGTTCTCCATGTAGTACCAGTGAACGAGGAGCTCGCCGCTGAGCTTGTTGAACATCATGTAGTCGACCGAGCCCACGAAGGTGATGTTGCGGAAGCCCAGCTGACGCTGATTGTTCACGTTCCAGAGGGAGAGCGAGCCGTCGCCCGGGCCGCCGCCGATGCACAGGATCCCCGACTTCCACGGGTGCCACGCCATCGCCTGTCGCGACGAGGCAAGCGGCCTTTAGATTTTGGAAGACTCTCGGACTTGGGCGCGCGTTTACCGACGGGGGTTCTAACTCGCAAGGAGAGTGTCCCAACTTGTAACTTCGGGAGATGTTTTCTAATGTTAAAATATGAAGAAAGCCGCGTTCGTTCGGTCTAACGCTCGATTTTTCAAATTTTATGAGCTCTTTTACCGAAAATCTAAAAACAATTGATTTTTTTTTTAATCATCACTATAACTTTTCAACGGTTAATTTTCAAGTACTTTAACTCTCAGCATTTTAATGGTGAGATCAAATTCTATCGATTAAAAAAAAATTTTGTCCAAAAATCTTTATTTGTTCAAAACTTTGTATCATCAATCAGAAGACGTAATTTTAGCTTATATTAACGGTTATCCTTTCTTTGACGATAACTTTGGAACAAATAAAGATTTTTGGACATTTTTTTTAATCGATAGAATTTGATCTCACCTTTCGAATGCTGGAAGTTAATTACAAGTTATTGAACAAAAATCGATTTTTTTAGATTTTCGGTAAAAGAGCTCATAACTTTTGAAAAATCGAGCATTAGACCGAATGGACGCGGTTTTTCAAAGTTGGGACACTCTCCTTGTCAGTTTTTTAAAATGTGAAATGAATTGCTGAAGAAGGAAGATAGAGGTAAATGACTTTTATTTTAGGAATAAAATTTGAAAGTTTGATGGTGGTATATCTTTTCTATTACGTATACGTTTTTCCTTCTTTAAAGATTATTGAACCTGGTAATGCTTCGCAATCGTACTGTCATTTCATACAAAAGACTTGGGCTATAAATAAGGTAAAACACTTGAAATTTTACCTTGACGCAAGCGAAAAATTCTATTTCGAAGATCTGTACCATAGAGGCGTAATCGAAAACCTTGACGAGCTTATCCGATCCACTTACGATCAAGTACTGATCATTGGGAGACAGAGATACTTCTATTATTAATGCTTCAAAGGTGTATTCGTAAGTTACTTCAGCCGTTGTAGCCTTTAGAATTATCAAAGTTCCCGAACTGCAAGCCCTGAAAATAATCGAATATTTTTACAAAAACATTTATTATTTTACTAATAAGGAGAGTGTACGACATTTGGGTAATGGATTTTCCTGTAATTTTGAGATATGTTTTCTAATGTTAAAATATAAAGGAAGCCGCGTCCGTTCGGCCTAACGCTCGATTTTTCGAAAATTATGTGCTCTTAGCGAAAATCTAAGAAAAATCGATTTTTGTTTAATCACGTATAACTTCCCAACTATTAATGGTACAGTATTTTAACTATTGACATTCGAAAGGTGCGAACCAATTCTATCAATTAAAAAAGTTACATCAAAAAATCTTTATTTGTTCAAAAATTATAACTAAATAAAAATTTGCAATAAAATCAGGCTAAAATTACATAAGTAGATTTTTTATGTTATTTTTATT
>UCOM01001174.1:0-47949 GCA_900474385.1 Ormyrus pomaceus
GTCTCGGGCTGCGCGGATGATTGATTTTTTTTTTTTTTTTTTTTTTTTTTTGTTGGCGAGACAGAGACTGTATGCAGACGAGGACGGAATTGAAGTTGGCGGGGTGGATGGATGATTGTTGATATTGGCAGCTGGACGAGGAAAGAGCGGGGGTTAAAGGCTGGATTGGTTTTTGTTGCAGATGATCAATGAATTTTGACAGACTCGAGTGTTCCGGGCAAAGAGTTTGATTCGAGATGGGAAAGCTTCTCAGCCTCCTGGCTCGAGACGAGTCGACCTGCTGTACACCTCAAAAGTATGACGTCTTCTTGGATTTTGAAAGTGAGTTACTTCTTGTTCTATGTTATGAAAAAAATTTAATTTTAAAAGATTATAATATAAATGCACCAAGTTATCACAATACTTGCTGACCAAAAATCTCAATTCCTTAACAATTCACCATCTCCATTCTTACGAAATAAAGCAAGCCCTCCGAATGATTGATTCAAAGCCCAAATTTCCGCGACCAGCGTGTATGTATCCCAACGACTAATCCTCTCTCTCGATAAACTCCGTCCAGATGCGCAGCCGTCCGACATCGAGCGCGAGACGTTCGAGGCGGTGCAGCGCGTGCTGAAGAACTCGGAGTCTATCCTGCAGGAGATCCAGTGCTACAAGGGCGCCGGCAAGGAGATACGCGAGGCCATCTCCGCGCCCACGGAGGAGTGCCAGCGCAAGGCCTACCTCACCGTCGCGCCGCTCGTCGCCAAGCTCAAGCGCTTCTACGAGTTCTCCCTCGAACTTGGTGAGCGAATATACATATATGTGTGTACCCGTTGATTGCTGGTTCATTTGATGGCGACGCGGACGAGGGAAGCTGCTAAGGACGGCAGCAGAACGCGAAAGCTTATTTCGGGCCTTGTCTGCGGGATGACGAGTCTGGTTGATGAAAGTCTTTGGTTAGGGGTAGTAGAAATCTGTCCTTTTGATGACTTGAACATTTTGGTATTAAATTTAAGATAGCTAATTATATTTTTTTTATTCATTTTAACACTCTCGTTATAATAAATAAAAAAAACACGTACGTTTTTAACGTTACGATTCTTTATTTTTAGATTTTTTATAGGTCTATTGCGGTTGATTATTATTCAGTAACGACAGGTTTTATTAAAAACGTTTTTTTCTCGTCTTGTTTGTGGTGGAAGTATGGTGCGGTGATTAATCAAACACTTTATTGCTTTTTTAATTACTTGACGTACGAAGCACTTGCAAGAAAATTGTCGAGAATTACTTATTCCAGGTACAAAATTTGTAGGACATGAAAAAGTATTAGAGCAGCGAGATATTAATATAATATAACGCTTTTAAGGAGAAAGTGAAAAAGAGCTGGTGTCTGAATTAAAAATTTCTTAATGAAAGCTTTCTAGAGCAATTTTCTAAAATATAAATGTATGCCTAGGAAATAGAGTAGAATTAACAAATTTTTATTTTTATTTTTCTTTTACTTTGTGTTTTACTGTAAAAAAAGTTCTTTTCTACAAGATTCTCTAAATCAAGGTGTACGAATAACCTTAATTTTTCATCGCACGTAGATTAAATAGGTGCTTTTAAAACTTTTTTATAATATTTTTCATCAAAATCCCCGTACTTTCAACTGATTCAAAATAAAAATACAAAATCGAACGAAACCACTAACTCGGACCCTTCGACTTCCAGAGCGAGTAGTCCCGAAAATCCTGGGCCAGCTCTGCTCCGGCAACCTGTCCCCCACCCAGCACCTGGAGACGCAGCAGGCCCTGGTGAAGCAGCTCGCCGAGATCCTGGAGTTCGTGCTCAAGTTCGACGAGTTCAAGATGAAGACGCCGGCGATCCAGAACGACTTCAGCTACTACAGGCGCACCCTGACCCGTGCCTCCCTCGCCAGGCAGGACAACGCCACGGAGCGCGACCTGATCGTCGGCAACGAGCTCGCCAACCGCATGTCCCTCTTCTACGCCCACGCGACGCCCATGCTGCGCGTATTGAGCAACGCCACCATCACCTTCCTCATGGACGTGAGTCTGTTTTGTCGGGGGGAGATAGATTTGCAAGACGCCCACGGGGTTGTTTTATTTTATTTTATTTATTTTTTTTTTTTGACTGGCTGGAAATTCGGGGGCTTTTGAAGAAAGAGTTCATGCGGGATTTTGAAATGACAGAGGAGCATCTTCGTTGAGGAGCTTTCTATATAGATATAGAAAAATTTTATGACAGAACTTAGCAGGAGCATTTTTTTGAGCTACGAAAAAGCTGTTACTAATAACCAGAAGTGATGAAAATCAGAAAGAAAAAAAAAAAAAACAAATACTGTTCAATGAAAGTGTACATATAGTTATCAGTATCGTAGATACAAATTTATCTCAAAGCATTTACGCTAATGGATTTTAGTGCTTATGCAATTGAAGAGAGAAAATAGTAGAAGCTTATAGATTGTATAAAGTGGAAAAAAATTTTGATTTGATAAAGTAATAGAGGAGAAACTAGGTAAAGACAAAGGTGGGACAAATTTTGATTTGAAAATTATTTCAGATTTAAAAAATAATGCTTCATATTTTTTTATTCTCATGCGTTCTAACAAGATTAAGTCAACTGTACTCAAGCTGACGAATTAAATTTTTTTATCAATCTATACGTAAACTTTACACTCTAAACGTAGTACGTTAATAAGTATACAAGAGAAAATACTTAAATCGCTTAACAAGAGCAAAAAAGTATCGGGCGCACTTAGAAATTAGCAAACTTTTTCCCGGCGAAGCTCCAAGTAAAAACTATCTAACGCTTATTTTCCTTCTGCTCGTGCTCCAGAACGAGGACATACCCAGGGAAAACATCACGGAAACTTTGGGCACGATGGCGAAAGTTTGCCTGAGGATGCTGGAAAATCCGTAAGTATCCTTCGCCCCTATCTTCTATTCGCACTCAAACCTACATGCCCTACACTTACTTGTAGACGCAGACGTTTTAAGGGATATTTCTTGTCCGACAGGAATCTGCTGGCGCAGTTCCAGCGCGAGGAGACGCAACTGTTCGTGCTCAGGGTGATGGTCGGCCTGGTCATCCTTTACGATCATGTGCATCCGCAGGGCGCCTTTGTTAAGGGCTCCAACGTCGACGTGAGTTTTTATACATTTTAATAGTCGTTTCGCCTATTCGGACTGGTTCTTTTTGCTCTCGATCGTGAAAGCTTGTGTCGGAATAAGTAGCGATTAGGCTGGGTTTTGGGAGAGCTTGTTTGATTGTTTTTTTTTTATTTTTTTTTAATTTAACTAGCGGTCTTGAGAGTAGGTTTTTAATTAAAGTTTCTGGAAAAATATGGGAACAGTGTAGTTTGATCTCTTTAGATTAAGTAATCAAAAGTAAACGTTTGTGATCGCGGAGTTTACTAGATAGATAAAGGAAGTTTTAATGAAATTTTAATTAAATGTATAAAGTTTCAAAATAAATCTCTTCTCAACAGAAAGGTTATTTTTGGAAAATGAATAATTTCAAAATCAAATGTAACTTTTATTGGAATTTACGTAAAGCAAATAAAAATTATTAAGTAAAATAAAATTTTAAACAAGCAGTTTTACTTCTTGTACTTCTTAATGATATACAAATTTTCACTTTTCTGCTTCTATACTTTAAAAAATTTCCAACTCCAACGGACCGCTCTGATTTTCCAGGTGAAGGGTTGCGTAAAACTATTGAAGGACCAACCGCCGTGCAAAAGCGAGGGTCTCCTGAACGCCCTTCGCTACACGACCAAACACCTGAACGAGGAGAACACCCCGAAGAATATAAAGAATCTGCTGGCCGCATGATTGCCGAAGCAGCGCGGCTGCTGCATCCGAACCTGAAACTCTGCGCCCGGCGATCATATCCCCGGGACGACGCTTTTGTCATTATTATCGACGTAGCACGTAATCTTATTATGATTATCAAAAAACCCCGATCACTTTGTACTATATTTACATTATATAAATTATTGAATTCGTCAATCGTTCAATATGTATTTGTAGTCTTTCATGTCGACGTTGGCCATCGACGCTGCTCGACGAAGAAACGGGAGGATCTCGATTGCGGGATTTGCTCGTCGGCGACTGACGGTTTAAGTGTATAGAGAGTCGATTATTAGAGATAGTTTGGTATCGATTAATCTTTCCTTACGACATAATTAGAGACGTAGTTGAATGTTGATGTGTAATCGGTCAATTTTGTGATTGTCAGTCCCCGACAAACGGCAATTCACCCGATCGAGGAGAGAATCTTGTTTACTTCGGGAGTAATGAAGGTGTGCCGACGTGTTTATTCAATCATCTGCGGTCCTTGAAAGGATGCAGAGCGAAAAACGATGAAAGTAGACTTTTGTAAATTTTGGAACTATTCAGTACTCGTTAACGTGCATTTACAAACATTTCCGAAAAAATTTTTTAAACCGACTTTTTATATGTGTGAAAGTTTTTACGGATCAAGAGTTCTATGAAAAAAAGCTTTTAAGTCTTCCCGTCGACTGTTAACTGATGAAATCAGCGAGATTCGATTTGTTTCTTCGGAAAGCGTATATTTTAGAGGTAGACCTTGTTTTCTAATCTATACATTTATTTTTAATATAATCATCGAGTATTACTTTAAGTGATTGCAAGGATTGTGATTGTTTGTGAGAAATTCTCCGAAGTTGAAATATATATTCGAACAAAGTACACCCACACCTTTAGTCTGTATTATTTATTAGAAATCTTGCGAAATATATATTGTATGCCCCAACGAATAAGCAAAAGCAAATCACTTCGCAGATTTTGAGTTATTGTTTTCTCTGTTATTTAGCTGAATAAGTGATTTATGATTTTGCAACGTAGCGTAGATCGTGTATATTTTTGCAGTTTGTTTTTTTTTTATTTGTGGACATAAAAAAAGAACGCCTTGATGAAAACAGAAAATAGAAAACAAAAACTTCCAATGAGAACTGCAGGTTTAAAAGGACAACAGAACACAATTCGACTTGTAAAACTGCCAAGAACACAAGGAAAAAGACACAAAAACATCGTCGCAAAAGTATTGCCGAGAACCAAAGACATTTAAAGATATTGAGATACTCCTGTACATTTTGTAGAATCGTGCAAAAAAGTTGAAGTTTAATCAATATATTATAATTTAAGATAAATAATGAATAATAATAATGTATATCTGTATCATTGCTATTGCAATTAATCGTAACACGAACGAGAAAAAATTCTGTTTCCCTTCGAATTATAAAAATGAAAAAAAAAAAAATGAATTGACCAGTTTGTGATACGAAAAGGCAAGAGTTGTAAAATAATTGAAAGATTATTTTCTGTGATTACGAGAGATTTTCCTCGAATTGAGGAGAGACAATTAGAAACGACATAGAAAGTGTTCAGTACCGAAGGAAACGAGATAAATAACAAATATACATGACAGCATAAAAATTATAAACTTCTCTCTTCCCCACGACTTTACGGAATCGAGCGTGTAAGACTTTGTAGATTAAATTCATATTGTAAATCACGTTGTAGCGACTTTTTGTCTGGTGGACTTGTCACTTTCTGGAATTTTAACGGGCACGAAACAAGAACAAGAACAATACGCAGATGAATTCAATCTCCTTTTATATGTGTAAAAAAAAAAACTGTTGCAGAAAGTAAAAATGTTTTGAGCACCGACGTATTGAAAATTCCTATATTCTCTCTATATTGTATCTCTTGTAATACGCGCACAAATTTTTCGAATCTGCCTGTTTCGATCGCTATTTTCTAGTACAAATGTGGTGGCGAATACTGGCGTTTTTTCGACAACAATTATATTATATATAATGAGGTAATTAAGGAGGACAAGTATTGATATTTTCTCGTCAATGGAAATCTTGCGATTCGCAGCTGTGTAACAAGAGAGTTAAATGAAAAGGATAATTTAAGAGTCCATGCGCATGTAAATGAAAGATATAAAATATGTATTAGAGAAAAGTCTGAGATGTAAAGCTTGGAAATATACACTAACTATTGATAAAGATTTTTTACTTTTTCATTTTCCCAACAATTATTAGATTAGCAAGAAATTTGAATTCCTTATAATGACTTGTGATAATTGTTAAATTTTTATATAAATATTATTTCTTTACAAATCTACTTTTATTTTAAATAAGGAAATGTTATCGAATATATCATGTTTTACATACATTTACCGACCGTTACAGTTTTCCATACTTCTCATTGTATTTTGGCAAAACAGTTGATTATCTCACTGCGGTGCTCTTCATTTTCACATAAAAAGGACACTACAAGAAGAAAATTATCATTTTTCTTAAAATTTAATTAAAAATTTGGAAAACTTTAGGTTGGTATATCATCTTTCTGGAATCAATTTTTACTGTCTAAAATACATTTATTCCCTGATAAACATGATCATTTACTAATTTAGAATAATAAAATCCCTTAAAGTATTATATTAATTATATTATTTTTCAAAAATTTAAATTGTAGAGGCGCTGTTGTCTGGGGAGTACTTTTTTAATTCATCATACGTTGATAAAGTAGCAATCAACTTGATCGACAAGTACCTGCGGTGACGTGTTTCTACGTCTTAGATGTCGCGCTCCGGTCATTTTTGAAAATGTCAAAATAGAAGTGTGTAGTGTTTAGTGTATGTGGCAAGACAACACTGAGGCCACGATGGACAACAGGATGAATCCCGGGGACCAGCAATTTATAAGCTTCGACGACTTCTCAAACACCAATCCCGCAAATGCGGCACAAGTACACGTAGACTTAGGAACTCCCAACCAGCAGCTTTTTGGACACCTGCAAGCTGACCCTTCTCTTGGTAGTAACATGCAGAACGATTTTTCTGGTCCAAAGGATGGTAAATAATATTACTTTAATTAGCTTTTTTTATTTATTAAGAAATTTAATCCAAGATTTAGTCAGGCATTAAATACAATGTCAAATTTTGGAGAGAATAGTTTATTAGTAAGGTTAGAATGGATCATTTTATTTCAATTAAAATCGCTGTAATTTTGCATAGAATTACAATCAATAAGTTTTTAAAAATTTTTTTTAATAATATTGACCTTGTATACAGTGTTGAATGAAAAATAGTTTTTTCATTTATTAATTATAAATTATGTCTTTCAGAAAATGCACCAAAAAGTTTTTGGACTTTGGAGTATTATCAAAAATTTTTCAATGTCAGTACAAATGATGTCTTGGAGAGGTTAAAGAGATCGATGATACCACATGGAGTAGACAATTATCTAATATCGCACATAAGGCCTAATCCTGACTTGTATGGCCCATTTTGGGTCTGCGTTACTTTAATATTTGCAATAGCAATAAGTGGAAATCTTGCCAATTACTTTCAGAAAGCCAGTACTGGAAATTATCACTGGAAGTATGAATTTCACATTGTATCTTATGCCGCCACATGCATATTTTTGTATGCTTGGTTGTTGCCTCTGATTCTTTGGGGAGCACTTAAGTGGTCTAAATCTCAAGAAGAAACTAGTGATGATGAGTTGATTGAGGTATGCAATATATTATATTTAATCTAATTACTTGTATTAACTGGATGTACAATATCAAATTTTTATGTTTTAGTCTAATAGATCAATAGGACTCTTGGAATTGCTTTGTTTATATGGATATTCATTGACAATTTATATTCCAGTAGCATTTTTATGGACAATTCAAATCAGTTTCTTACAATGGACATTAGTCATAGTTGCAACAGTTCTTTCTGGTGGTGTGTTGATGAGATCACTTTTACCTATCATTCCAGGTCATTAAATAAATTTTATACTTTTTATAAAAATAAAAATAAATTACTAGAATGAAATCTTTACTTTCGATATTATTGTTACAGGAAAGCAAAAACCAATTTATATTGCAGTGATACTGGGAATGCATTTAATACTTGCCGCTGGATTCATGTTATACTTTTTCCATGTGCCATCGAGTGCAGTTTATCCTGATATTTCTACTACAACAACAACTACAACAACCACAACATTAGCTCCGAAAGTTAAAATTAGTCCTGCAGGAGCACCTCCACAGAATATTTCCAAGACAGCATAAGCAAATTGCCTTTATAAAGACACAAATCAGAAAAAGGCTGATTAGTCTGTAAATGTGCAACATTCTTTCAGCTCCTTTTTTATTGAATATAATTGTAATTACTAACTGATTTAACACAAGTGATATAGAATTAATGGAAGTAAGTGATAAATTTCTACGCACTGATGACAAGCTGTACCATTCATTACTGTATTGAAAGTAAATGAACTTGTATTATATAAAGTGTTATTTATTTATCTCGTAAAATAAAATTTTTTGATGTTTAAAAGGGTTTTTTATTAAAAAAAAGGTTGTTTCTTTGAAAGCTTGAAGCGAATTTGATTTAAAAATAAAGTTCATTTTAAAGAATTTAGTGTAACTTAAAGAATAGAAATATTCATTTACAGAAAGTCATTAGAGAAAACTTTCACGTGATTTACTTTAATTGCAAGAAGTCGGAGTAAAGAGTAATATACGTGAGTAAACGCACCAAAGATTTTGATATAAGTTTGCGGGTATTCTTTAGTACCGATTCATGAACCCTAGCAGTCAAAGTTCATCCAAATGGTTTCTCAAAGTAATAAGCATTACACTAAAACCTTAAAAACTTTATAATTGTGCTATAAACGCTTATAAGATGGTAAAAAGTGTCCTGCGTAATAACTCCAAGTGGAAATAAACGTAGAAATGACAAGGTTTATTATTCAGCTTTATGGAAATGTTGTAACTTACTCATTTTTAAATTACCTGTAAATTAAAAATTATTTAAAATTAATTGCTAAGTGTCTTATAATAAAATATACTTATTAATTCTTGTATGTTACACAATTTTCGTTATCTTGAAAAATACAGATACGCATTTTATATCGGCACCTTTCATACATTTTTTAATCGCATTAAAATCCTTAAATTAAATAAACGATTTAAAATTTTTGGCTGCCCTTTAAGCATCCATGAATAGCCTTAAACCTTCTCTCTCGTCCGTCATTCGAGCTTCGCTTGAAAAAGCTACATTCACCGGACCCCCCAACTAACGCTTGCAAATTCGCGCAATTACAAGCGCATAAAACAGGAGCTGCAACTTCTCTCTCGGGCAGAGAAAGTTTACGATCGGCGCGCCCGGGGGAACCAATGCTAATTGAAGTGTCGCGCGCTTGCCATCGACAGAAGTCGGAGAGACTCCCGCGACTCCGACGCCTCGGCGAATATGATTATTTCTCCGTTAATTAGAATGTTTACTCGTTAATTTCGCCCGGGGCTGTTAACAGCTCATTCGATTTGATGCCTGCAGTCTATTAGAGCCCCGAGGCCGGCAGGGAATTTCCTTCCGGCCTCCCAGTTCCTTTTCCCCCGGGAGTTTCTCAGTCGGTGATTTTGTCGCTTTACGGCTGGCCTTTTTTCCGAGCCGATCCGTTTCTTGCGTCGCGAGTTCGTCGCCCGACGAGTTCGAGGTAATTGAAACAAGCGATCGAATGAAGCCGAGCGTTTTGTCGACTCGGCGCAGAGGTGCGCCTCCTCTTTTTTTTCTCTCTCGGACTTCTTTGAAGAAGAGAGCCTTGTAAAGTCTCAGTTTCATTCGGGGGAGTAGCTTCGTTTTTATACGGCTTTGAGAGCTTTTTAAAAATTCCCGGTCTTTTTTAGAGGGATTAAAGGAGGATTCCTTGTATTAATTAGATTTAAAGCCTTTGTTCTTTTATGAGCTTCTGATTGTCAGCTTTTAAAGAAATTACTTTGCGTCAAAGTTGAAAATAAAAAAAAATCGAGATAGAGAAGGCAGATTTATTTAAAAGTTAGAATTATTTTTAAATTTCAAATTTTAAATACCCTTCCAGCAAAAATTTTCTCCGCGCTTATAAAGTTTCTTCCCTTTTAACAATTCTAGCATAATTTAATGTATCGAAACTTCGTGATTATTAATGGATGCACAACTTCAATAACGGCGAAATTTCATACTTCAACTTCCATCATAGCGTAAAAACTTTTCTCCTCCCTCCAAAAAATAAAACCTCGCCAATCCGCGACTCCGCGTCGGGCAAACTTCGAAATTCCCCGGGAGCTCCTGCGATAGTATGGAAAAAAATCACCAAAACAAACGCGGGGAAGGGAGAGGAGCTTTGACTGCAGCTGCGAATTGACTTAAGCTCTCGACTAAAAGCGTGAATCGAGCGGAGTGCAGCAAAGGGCGGAAATTAACAGCTGACTTCCGGGAAGCGAAAAGCGCTCGGCACGTGATTATAAAGCAACTGCTGCTCTGCTCTCTCTCTCTCTGCAACACCTCCTGCGTATACGTACGTCGTCTCGTTTGGATTTCTCGAGCGCCGCGGGTACTCCGAATCCTTCCACGCCCGGGCCTGAATAAATCGCAATCACCCGCCGCTAATTTACGTTCGAGCGCCGCGCGGCGGCAGATTTTTTTCAAGCTGTTTTTAAGAGCTGTTTTTAGGAGGTGTTGTTTCGAACGGCTGGCTATGAATTATGCGATGAATAGGAGGTGAATGGAATGGAATTACTCAAGTTGCGATTCAATTTTACCGGGGATTAATCGTGTTTCGCGCGTGAGAGCTTGGAAAATGTTGCACGGAAATTTGGTATCATTCAAAACTGGAAATGACGTTTCAGCAATTTGAAAATTGGTGGAGGGAATAATTTATCTGGCGTATTGAAATCTGTACGTGCAATATTTTAGAACATTATAAAGCCAAATAAAATGTGAATTATTCAGAAAGCTTCTTTAGAATGTAATATAGTTATTTAAACATGTAGATTCGGTGAAAAGTTTAAAAGTAGACGCAACTATTTTGAAAATGTGTTGTAATTTTATACTTTACTTGGAAGCGCTTTGATGCCGTAGAAAGTTTATAATATAAGAAAAATTATGCTGACATGCGCGTACTCGGAAAATTTAAAAACATTACTTTTTGTGTGCGTGTCTTTTTAAAATAAAAATAGTTCAACATAATTTTTTTATTGTCTTTTGGGGATTTAAAATTCTTTTCCTTTAAAAATTATACAAGTATCATTTCGTTTTCATTAATATTTTTTGTTAACTTTAAAATTTTGTTTAGTGAATTTAATGATTATTAATTTATTAATGCCTCGAAAAAGATTTTTCATTCTAATTAATTAAAGTGAATGAATTAAAATAGTAAAAGTATATCATTCCATACAATTTAATCTTTAAAAGCAATAAATGAAAACGTAACAATATTAAAAGTTTCAAATCGCGTACATATTAAAATATCCGCTTTGCCCAAAATTGTACATAGTATAAGTTTCAAACTTGCTGCAAAAGCAAAGCAAAATATGCCGTATTAAAGCTCGATATTACGCAAATTCTGCATTATAGACATATTGTGAAATTACGCAAATATTAACTTTGAACTTCACCGCGCGATTTCGCTTCATTCCTAAATTACGTCCTCAAAAATTCCCAAAACCAGCAATTCCAAAAATCACCGGCCAATCCCGAGACCCCGTCGGCAAAGCCTGCAGCTCCAACTAAAACCGCATTCCAAAGCGAGCTAATCTCCCCCGGCCCGTACCGCTCAAAATCCCCTCGTCCCGATCTCTCGGAAAGAGTGACCGCGGCGATCGCAGCTCCTCGGAAAAATCAGCGCTCTCCGCTGCACGGGGTGTGCGCGCGGGGGGTGCGCAAGGTGGGAAAGCCTGCAGGCAGGAGGCTCCCGCGCGCGGTGGCCGAAAGCGCGCCGGAGCCGCAGTTGCAGCCGCGGCTCCGCACGCGCGCCAACCCAGAGTGGGGGAGACACGGAGCAGACCGGGAGAAAGAGGGATAGAGACAGACAGAGAGAGAGAGAGAGGAGGGATCATCCTCGGACGCGCGCTCCGAGCCCCAGCCAGTCTTGAGTCGCCGGTCGCCGCGCGCGAAAGATCGGCCGCAAGGAGCCAAGGACTCGCCGTGGGCAGAGAGGCTGATTCCACGACGACTTTGCGGGAGGAGTGCATATTCTGTAAGTCGCATTTACGTTTCGTATCATCTTATCTTCGGACGTTGGCACGGAAAGGGTTATAACGGTAGCTTGGAACTGAAGGCTTTTTAAATTAATTCATTTCAAGAAACTGAAGGTCTTATCCGAGCTTTGAATGCGGGGGATTAAGAGCGTTAAAATTGACGTAAAAGGGCTGGATTTAGCGCGGAGGATTAAAAGATGGTAGCGCAATGTATAATGAAGTGATTTAAAGTTACTTTTATTGTTTGATGATAAAAAAAGTTTTAAATTAAATTAATTATTTCGAATCGTTAGTTTTAGAATTTTCATTTTTGTAATGTGAAATGTGTAATCAAATAGTATCTATAGAATATTTTTGTAATTTTACTTTGAAAAAGATCATTTCATCTTAATCGTTCAATTCTATTTTTAAAAATAAAAATTCATATTTTAAAAGGTTTCTTCCATATCATTATTTCCTATCTTCATGTTTTATTTGAAGGACTTCTCGTTTACCTTACACACAACAACAAAAAGTGGATAAATAAAAATAAACTTTGAATTCCCGCATAATTCCGTAGTTAAATATGTTGATCGTCGCAGAAAAATGAGAAAAGTGCGTATTCCAGATAATGAAAATTTCCCATTATGAATATATCGTGGAGTTATGCAAATTCTCATTTCGAATCCATTTCCTCGTTATCCCCTTCACTTCTCGGCACCTTTCTTACGCAAGTAAAGCTAACGTCGAACGCAGAATCGCAATAAGGAAAGTTCGAAACGACCCGATAATCCAACTAATTGGCCGCCCCCTCGTAAAAAGCTCCCCCCTAAGCCTCCTCCTCCCTGCCGTGTTCCAGGGCAGCTTATGCAGCAGGCCAGCCTTCTCAGCCGACTCTAAGACGACGCAATGAGGACGACGAGCCTGCCGTTGGGTCTGCTGCTGGGCCTGAGCCTCGTCGGTGGCGCCCTGGCCGGCAGCTGCGCCGAGGCGAAGCTCTGCTGCCCCGGCAGGGACTCGGCCTGCGTCGTTCAGAAGACCTCGCCGAACGCCATAATTCAGACCGTCGGCGATAAGCCCTGCTACTGCGATCACGCGTGCCTCAAGCTCGGCGACTGCTGCGACGACTTCAAGGAGGCCTGCGGAGGTCAGTGCATATTCTTCGCTAATTTTTTATTTATCAGCCGAAGAGTCGTTTACTGGAGCGTTAATTGGCGCGAATGAGATTTCGATCTAAAGCCCGAGGGTAAATGGGGTTTTAGGACACCTTTATTTTGTCGATGGCCGCATAAATGTAAATGGGAAAGAGGTGCAAGCTCGATATAGTTATTACTTTTTATAGTTTTAATCAGATTTTGAAGCATCTTTTTATGTAGCTTCCTTATGGATTTCTATTGCTATTTATGCTAATGGGATCGTTTAATGAATATTTAATAAAGCATTTGTTTACTGGTTATATTTTTTTCGTGTTTTCGCAGCTTGAAGTGAAAAAAATTTTATGTTTCAAAAATTTACATGAAATAGGAGAGGCCAATCTTTATCGCTACTATTACTGTGATCTAGATTTTGTTAATTTTTTTGAGAAGATTGACGTTCACTTTTCAAATTATAGATAAAATTAATACATATAAAAAATTTAGAAAGTATTTTATTATATTTTAATGTTCATTATTATTAAAAAAAAAATATTTCTTACAATTATTACAGTATTGTACTTTTATCTAACGTTTAGAGCTCATGTTACTTAAGCTTACTTTAGTTACGTACAAGAGTACGGATCGATCTCGTTCTCGTTTTCCCCGGTAAAATATTAAAATAACACTTGCACAAATAATTTTCGTAGATAAAATTTAAAATCCATTTATTTTATCAACAGCAGAGATCTTTTCACGTTCACTTGTTAACTAGATCAATTTTAAACCACCACTTATTTGCTTTTCTTTAAGGATAGTACTTTATGTAGGTTACATTAAAGTAAATTGCTGCATCGTCTTGCCAGATTATTAGTAGGGTGAAAATTGAGAAGATTTCCTTTTCGCTTTGATCATCTTATTCGCATTTTACGAGATATTCGCCTCGTGATTACAATCTAAATGAATACAAAAATTACACGAATCAAATTATAAGCTAAAAATAAGTTTAATCAAATTGTGTTATAAAATTATAAAATTGTCGACGTTTAGATTTAAACTTTAGCGTTAAAAATTACTAAAAATTGCAGAAATCGTGCTAGTATCTACAAAGATAAATTCTAAAATCCAAATTTTATTATAATCTGCACTCTTTCGATTAATCAACATTAATACAAAGCATCTTGAGCATACTAACGAGCACTTAATCTAACGATATTAACAAACGCACTCGAAGATCTCCACGAGATAAAATTGAAGGAGCTCGCAATATCAGAGATGGACGGAATGAAAAAAAAGTAACCTCTCGCAGGATATAATATCGCGGGGTCTTCTTCACTTCTCGACGGCAAACTCTTTTCGCTTCTTCGCTCCTGCAAGTTTTTATATATAAACACCGGGGATGGCTTCTCTTGCGTTTAATTATATCGCAGTTTATTAGCAGGCGAAGAGAGTTCTCTCTTTCTCTCTCGCTCTCTTGACTCGAGAACTGCCAGGAGTTTGCCCAAGTTATTAAAGGTCGGCCCAAGAGTTGCGTCTCGCTTATAATTTAGAGGAAAAAGCTTTCTTTCCGATATGTACGGCTTGACGTTTCGGCGGATGTTAAGTTGGGACGGTGAAGTTTAGTGCGGAATTTTTGGTCGAATTGCGAACCTTAAGGTCATAATACTTTGAGAGTATTAAGAAATTTTATTAATATTTTAAAAAGAATTGAGAAACTTACAGACGCAGTTTTATTTCGAAATAAAAACCATTTTTAGTTAATTACATTTTGCAACTTCTACCTGTTAGAAAAGAGGGTTTTTATTAAAGGTTATGAGATAGGTATTTTAACAAAGCATTGTTAAGATTTGATTTCTAGACACTTTCTTTTAATTAACTTGATAAAAATGATTAAATTCCGACGAAAGTTCATTATGAAATAAATGGTTTCGTCATAAAATTTAGTTTTAATCATTTTTTTAAAATAATTAATTAATTTAAATGTAAATAGAAAGCTGATGTATTCTGAAAAATTGATTCGATTGATTGAAAATTAAAAAAACGGAAAAGATGCCTATGTAAAAAAAATTCTCTAGACTATACAATAGTGCATCTAAATCGTCTTTATTCCAAATTTATAAACATTCACCGACCAACTTGATATCTTTTATTTCTTTAAAATAACTTTTTCAAATTAAAACTTTTCATGGAAATTTATACTGACCGTTAACAAACTCCCAATAAAAACTCTCCCGCGCCCCCTCCTCTCCCCCTTCCTCCCTTTATCCGGCAGTCACTTTGATCGACCATTGTCCCAGATTTTCTCCCAAAACAAAAGAAACGGCCCAAACAGAGCATCGGCTGTCTTAAAAAAACGAAAAAAAAACCGACTCTGGCACAGGCGCCTTTGACACTTTGTCACATACGTTTGCATTAGCCGAGAGAGAGAGAGAGAGAGAGAGAGAGAGCGAGAGAAGCGGCGGCTGCGCATCGCAATCAGAGCCCGGTATCCATTACTTATTGTCAGGTCGCGAAATTGAAAAATCCGGTGCGTCCGCGCGGCAGTTTAAAGGCGAGAGCTTCGCGCGCGCGCCATAAAAAAGCCGACGGCGGCAATCAATAATCCTCAGCTGCGCGCATGCAAAAAAAAAAAAAAAAAAAAATAAAGGAACAACAAAGCCTCTACCCCCGTTCGTTATACCCCGATAAACTCGCGCGGGCAGTTCGCCGTTTCGTCCGCACGTGCTCTCGACGCGTCGGGGCCTCCTAATTCTCGGCCTTTTTTTTCGCGAGCCGCGCGCCTCTTCCTCCCCTCTTGCTCGTTTTGAGGGGTTAACTCGGCTTTGGCGCGGAGGCAGGCTCGCCTAAGCAACGCTCTGCTTGTTTTGCTCACCTGCGGAACTTGGCAGGTCGTAACGAGAGGGAAAGTTGGTGGAAATCGAGGGGGAGGTTATTAAAATCGATAATGCAGGAGTGACTATGGCGGTATGCAGATTCGAATGGATGAGGGTTCTATTTAGAAGGGGAGTGATGTGATGATGGGAATTTTGCTTTTTGGAAATGTATTAAGTGCAAAAGTTCGACGATGATATTTTAACACTTTGATGGAGTTATTTGATGTTTTGCATGAAGCAAAGTGTCTATAATGACGTTCGAAAGCCCTTTTTAACCGGATTACGAGTTTTCTTTGGAAAAGAAGAGTTTGGTAGAAGCTTCTATTAGCAAACTATTTTTTTATGGCTGTATTTTTGTTTCTTATTGTCTTAACAATCATTTTAACACTTTTAATAAAATTTGTTCAATAAAGTTTTGTTATATGAAGTTTGTTAAATGAAGTTTATAATTAATTTATGTTAGTAAAATTTCAGTAACTTTGACGATCAATTATTCCGTAGTAATAATTAAGAAACTAATTGTAATGAATAGTAAAGAAAATAAACAGATATTTCATTACTGATTACACAACTGAACTATTACTGCTTCTTACTGAAATAGTTCAATTTTATTGGCTATTGCATGAGACACATAAATTTCATAAAATTTACGATGATTAAAGTTCCACACCGTAAATCAAAATTTTTAATCAATTTAATTTCGCCGCCTAGAGAAGCATTGCGTCATAATGACGAGTGAAAATCCAGCAAAAGCGCTTCGTAATACCTCCGAGCATTTACGATAAGCTATCAAAGGTGTCGAGAAGCTAATAAGGCCCGTCAGCCTCGAGGCAATATTTCCCTCCCGAAAACGCTTCCGCGCGCTCCCAACGCCAAATTCGCAATATCCCAAAAGCGAGCCTCGTAAAGTCCTCCTCGCGCCGTTTTTCGAAAAATCTTTGCGCGCGCCGCGTTCCGCTCCTCGCGCACTAAATCAAAGGCGAAGCCCCGGCGTAAAAAGGAGGCCTCGTGTTTTACACGCAATCGTATAACGCAAGCCGCGGGCTTATAAATCCCCTCGCCGAAAAGACGCCCCCGCCTCTCGTAAAGCCGCGTAAAAAGTACCGCACGCGTTTATTAAGCCTTCGTGCATAGGGAGAACCCTTTTTATCGCGAGTGCGTGTGTGTGCCGGGTTTATGCCCGTAAACGTCGCGGATCGATGAGTGGGAGCCTCCTCTCTTTGCGATTATTATGTGTTTTCTTTTTTTTTTTATACGAGCGACACGGAAATCGCGCATAAATCATTCGCACCTCGCTTCAAATTGAATAGGCGCGTATATGAGTAATTGTGAAATATCGCTCCTTCTTCGGGACGAGGCGCGATTTATGGCGGCCCGAGTCCCACCGAACGAAAATACATTTTTTCGAGAGAGAGGGAGGCTGAGAGCCGCTGCCGTCGCTGCGCCCCGGACTGGAGAACGGGTAATTATTTCGGGGATCGAATTTGTTTTTGGCCCGATTGATGGGTATCGGTACGGAAGAGATTTGAAAGGTTAATCAAGTTTTAAAATTAGTTCTCTTGCTTCGGATTATGACTGTACTGGCTTCCTGCTTATTTTGTGTTTTTTTTTTTATTGCTTCGGTAGATAAAATATTTATTGATTTGATTAAGTGTTCGTTTAAATTTTGTTTATTTATCGTTTAAATTATGTTCGAAATGTTATAAGCTGTATTTTTAAGCGATTATCATTATATATTTATAAAGTATTAAACTTATCCTAAAATGACGGGCTTAATATAAACGCTTGATGCTTCTTTTACTCCACTATTTTAGTTATGCCGGCAATTATCAGAATAAAATTTCTTAAATTGGATTTCTTCTTAATATGTCCGACTTAAATAAAACCGTCATTAAGAAGGCTACAAACACCATCAAAGATAAGAATATTCAATTCTCCAAAATCCCTTGACGATAAGTGCAATTAGATTCTTTAACTTTTTCATCAGCTCTTTTTCGAAATTACATATTCCAAATTAAAAGTTTACTCTCTTTGACCCAAGCGAAATATAAACAACGCCAGTTCCGTCCTAAAACGAAACGTCCACCCTCAATTTGCCTACGGAAAATAACTCGAATTGCGTAAATCAACACCACCGCGGTTCTCCGCGCAAAAAAGCCGCAAAGGCGCTCGTTATACGCCTTTGCAAAGAGACATCTTGATTGGGCCTAATGAGGAGATTCTTTATAGATCCGAGTCAAAGTGCAGGTCAAATCCGCCGAGACGTGTGATTCGCGAACGCCGCTGGTAGAAAATAAGCGGGTTGTATGCTATGGGGTTGTGTCAGTTAAGATTTTTTTAGTATATTTATTTTTAGCTAATTTTGATTGACTAAAAATAAACTGTAATCTCAATTAGGTATATACGTCAGGAAGAAAAGATCTCTTGTAAAAAATTTGGATGATATTCAAGCACCATATGTTAAATTTTTAAAATAACAGCAAATGTAGATTATGTTATTAATAATACTTTTGGCGCGTGGACCTCCCTTAAATTAACGAGTTAAAAATCTGTCGTTTTTAGCTGCATCCGTCATTTTTAATTAAAAATTATGTATCTCTTGACTGAATCGGTTAATGTAACATTCTAATAGTTAAGAACCCGCTAAAGATTCTAGCAGGAGTATGTGTATGATGGATGGTTCCTACAAATACCAGGCGATTGGGTCCTTGGGTGGAGGGGAAATCGTAATTAAGAGGAAAAACGACGGAGAATTGCGCAGTTTGCGAGGATTAATGGATGATACTGTTGGAACATCTTTCTGGCGGAATTAATGTGTTATTCAATTGGGAGAGATACTTTTGATGCAATGGGAGTTAGTTTAGCACTTATTTGCTGTAGTGCCGCAGTATTATTATTATTTGGACACCCCTTTTTTTTAAAGGAGCATATTAAATTTAGAAAAAAAATAATTCTACGTATAAGAAAGAGAGAAATAAAAGAGGGGCTTAAGTTAACCAAAAAATACGGTGACTAAACCTTTAATCACTTTCAAGTCTCATTACATTTGTAAAACATTTCATTATTGATTTAAGGAAGTCTAATATTGCTTTTAAGGCTCGCTTCCATTTTCTGCAAGTCGAATATCCCATTTTGTATGCGAAGGGAGGAGAGGATCATCCGCTTGACCCAATTACCATTTCCTTATAAGATCAACATTTCTTTTGTTAAAAAGGTAAATCTACTTAGGCTTCAGCTTTACATATTCAATTTAATTTTAGGAATGAAGGATTAAGTGAAAACTGATGCTAAATTAATCGTCCTGCAAAGCCGGTTTACCCTTTTCAAAATGTGTTTTTGTTTTAAAGTTTATTTTCAAAGCTAAAAGTACTTTAGAATTCGGTGATTTTTAATAAAAATTATTCAACAGACTCGTGTTTCAATTTCAAACCAACGCAAATAAAATTTTGCCATGTAAAAGTAACTAAAAAAAAAAATACCAAAACATTTTCCTTCCAATTTCCAATTCCACCTTTCGCCACAACAAAGAGCAATTAAGCAAACACAAAGCTCGCGCCAAAAAAAGAATCGCCGTTCTTAAAAACAGCAAAGGAAAAAGAAAAAAAACCCGACGTACGGAAGACCGAACACTTGGCGCTGGAAACCGCATCGACTGGACGCTCGAAGCAGGGTTTCCATCCGCCTCGCTCTTATTCACTCGTCGCTGAATCAAAAAGCTCTCGACGTAAACAAAAAGACAAAGCGCCCCTAGCCCGTTTGTTCGAGAGGAAGAGAGAGAGAGAGAGAGAGAGAGAGTTGACCCGCTCTCGTCGGTGCTTGATAGGTGTGCTTTACTTTTTCGCTCGTTGTTTCTCCCTTCCCACCGTCGCGCTTTTTTTTGAGCTTGCGCCACAGCTCAAAGGGCGTACTTTTTTTTTTTCAGGAGAGGGACGTTTTCACGGCTTATTATGTTCCGCCTCGTTTGGACGGCCGTTATTGGCTTGTCTGTTTATTGCTGGTTCGTTTGTTCCGAAGCGGCTGCTGGTGTTCTGGGAGGTTCATTGGTTGTTAACTTAATTATTATTGCCGATGTTTATTGGGGGGAATGGCGTCGGATGCATTTGCGATCGAAAAAGAAATATTTGATTTTCAATATTTACGGTTAATATGATATTTTGTTTTTCAAATGTAAATAAAAGCCTTGAAAAATAGTTCGAAAGCTTTTAATTTTTTGCTAAAAGCTCGTAATACTAATACGAACAAAACGAAGCAATAAGCTATTTTTAATGAAAATATGAAGCTTAAAAAAACTTAGTTAAAATCTACCTCCCAAGTTTCGCGAGCAACACGTGGTCGCTGCTAATACCTGCGACTTTTTGCCTTCCGCTCTTATAAATAACGTTCTATAATCGATTTAGGCTCTCTTAAACGATCTAATAATAGCCGGCGGTACATCGATTCGCGGTAATCGCGAGCGTTTCCGTCGGAAAGGAACTTTCTCATACTTCGGCGAATATACACTCGATTTCGAGGCGTTGATGTTGCTCGCCTCGCCACGGAGATCCATCAGCTGTATCATTTTTCATTGGCCGTCAGGAGTTTTTACCAGAAACTTCTTGGGTTTCTGTTTCGCCGGATGTGCGGCGGGCAAACTTTGCCGTTGTACCATAAGTTTCTTACCTGCGATCGAGCTTAACTTTGATTGAACGATTCTCGCAAATCAATGAAGCGTTCAAAGGAGTTATTGGGAATTATACGTTCAATTCCGCGATTTTAAGGATGGATTGCTTTGCGCAATTTATTTTTCTTTTTGATGGATCTTTGTAATTTCTCATATTGGATAAGAAACAATATTATTGTTTAAAGTTAATACGCGTTGTACGTGTTTAACTAACAAGAAATTATTTAAACTTATTAAAAAAAAAATGCTTGAAGGGTATTTTGAATAAAAAATCTGAAAATTTTTTTTTTTCAACCCCAATAAGGAGTCCGCGTGCATATAAACCATGTTTATTAGGATCTTTGAAAAACAAAAATTTGTTTGCCTAGCGGGCCGAAAGTACTACTTTCTCGTCCGGCGCCGGATCAAAAACGTTGTATTTTCGGCTTCGCTAGGCAAAACAATAGTATACACTCCTCGGGAGATAAAATGGCAAACCCATAGCCGAAGGCTCGGGTGTCAATTTACACGAGCTACGAGCTTGTCAATGCTTTCTCTCCCTAGGGGCGTAATATACTATAATTCACCCGTAAAATTTAACATTTCCTAAGTGAAACAAGTCATTTCGTCGGCCAGAAGCGTGCCGCGCAACGATCTCCCAAAACGCATCCACGCAAATCCCCGCGCGTGTCTGCGGCAAAAAAAAAAAATGCAAATCGCCGGGCGCACGCGGGCGCTCGTAAACGATTAAAAATTTATCCTCGCGCGCGGGGCGCAGCTCCCGTAATGAAACATCGCTTTTACAGCGGCGCGTGTCTCCGCACAAACCCGCCGGCAGCGACGTCGCGTTCCGCGATAAAAAGCCGGCTAGAATATTCATTGCCCGCGTTGCTCCGTTCGAAAAGAAAAAAATATACATATATATATATATATGTATATATACGCCTGGGCCTCGTACGTCAAAACTCAGCGGGCCTTTAAGCATTCATGCCGCTGCGGACTTGGGTCGTACGTGGGATTTGGATGAGGTGCGCCAGGTGAGAGGAGTTTCGGGGGTTTTGAATTTTTTCGACTGTCGGGGGAAGTTTGGCAAGTGGCGCGTGAATTAACTATGCGACGTCGCTGCCGAGCGGGAGCCCTGGACGCGGGTGATTGACGCTTTATTAATTCGTCGGTTAAATTTGTAATTGAAGCTGCGCGCTGATGAAAACTGCATAGTTTGATGGAAAGGCTCGCGGTGCAATTTATTCGAAAAAAGGAGAATTTCTTGAGATCGTTTTTAATTAACTAAATGAAATTTATTGTTTGTTCGAAGGTAATTTTTAAATTTGGCTTTTGATATAAGCTTATCGTTTATTTCATAATTAATTAACTTGCACTAATTAAATCCGTTTATTAACTCGAGTAATTAATTAAGCATTTTTAAAAGACATTTAAAATGTATTTTCAACAACATTGCTGCATGCTTATATTCAAGTAATTTAATTCATTGTCAACTTTATCAAAGGGTTAATTCAATGCAAATATTCTATATAATGAAGTACCAAATTAATTCTCAACATTCTTAAAAAAAAAAAGAAGAAAAAAAAACAGCTCTCTCGCAAAAGTACTCCATCTACTACATCTCCATATTTCAAATCTCCGATACATAAAATCGCAATATTCCATATCTCTTCCTGTCAACTATACGCCGAAAACTCGCTCTTGAAAACTTGGCCGAAAAAATAATAGTCCCGAGCTTCCACTCCTATCTCCCTTTCGCAAAACTTGGCAATCCTTATCTGTGCGCGGCCACGAGACTCGCCGCGGGGCGGCTTCTCTACGCACCGCCGCGCGTAAATCAAAAACAAGCCGAATCTCGCCGCCGCCGCCGCCGCCGCCGTCGCCGCCCTCAGGAATTTCCAAGGAGTGCGCGGCACGCAGTTATCGTAAATTCTCGAACTATCTCCAGGAGCGTATGCCTGCGAAAATTTGATGGATTTACGCGTCCCCCGGGGGGGTTGCTGAACTTATATTATGCAAGGCCCGGCTGGGGTGTAACGATTTGGTAGTGTAAAGGATTTCTTTGGATGAGGTGTTAGATGGGATTCATGGAGTACGGGTTAGAGCTGAAAAGTTTTATTAACCGGCGATTTTGTAGTTTCTCGGGTCACTTTTAGCTTGTTTTTTGTGTTATTGTGTTATAAATTTGTAAAGAATTTTTAGAGATTGCAATATTTTGGAAAGTAATATTGAATATGTTACTAAAAAATAGTATGAACGTAATTAATTGATTATTGACAAAAAAGTTCCTTTGTAAGTATAAGAATATGGTGAAAAGAAACATTTATTTTTATATCATAAGTTTTTGATTTTGTCTATTTAAAAAAAATTGATTATTTTCCATTTCTTTTACTCGTAGCTAAAATGTAGAAATAAGTTATCGTATTTAAATTATTTTAAAGTTTCAGAAGATTTGGCACTATTATGCGATGAAGTTTTAAAAATCCTTATTTTTCGGGATTACTTCCCAACATAAAAGATCACTTACGCACAATAAATTTTTAATGAGATTTGGTTAACTAATGAGTATTTGTATCACTCTTGAGGGCATTTACATTTAAAGCCAAATCGAGTACGATTTAAATTAGCCTTCAATTTATAACGAGCGTTGGATCTAAGTAATAAAAGTTTAACGACCAGTGCTGAGGTTTCAGCTTAATTTTTAATGTATTCAATTACATTCGTCCTATTTTGTAATCCCGAATTGACATTCGATCGTTTTTAAAATATTTATTGAAACGAATCTTTCTGAGTTATCGCCAAAGTCCTATCTCCATCTTTTAATCAAAAACAGTATATGCGAAAATTTAGTTTACGTAAATCTCCATCTTTTACGTGTAATACTAAATTTTTGCATATGCTGATTTTGATTAAAAATTCAAAATTGCGCGACAAAAATTCCTATTTATTCGATATATAGCGATGATTCTCAACAATCTGCCAAATCCATATCTTACCCAACAATCTCTATCGACTTTCTAACGTCCAAACTCGAACCTCATTATAAATTCCATTAACCGCGCTGAAAAAAGAAAAGGAAGAAATCGGACGAATATCCACTTGTTTCCATGTCCCTTGTCATCGCGTCCGGCGGGGCTCCGCATTTTTCTGCGAACGCAAAGGGAGGGGGTCTTCCTCATTTTTTCTGCCGTGCGGAGATAACATCTCCCCGGCAGGGACAGGCAAAGCACGGCTCTGGTAAAATGATCCGAGTCGCGCAGCAACGAAAAACGCTGCGCCGCCCTCCGAGCGGTAAAAACGACCGGTTCCAGCGCTTAATTCCGCGGAAAACAAGCGTCGCACGGTAATTAAATCTGGGCTCTGGATGTGCTTTTTGAGAACGATATTGGAGAGGACACGTGTCGCGGGTAGTTTCGTTTTGTTTAACTGCGATGGGACAAACGTTGAATCGAGGATTTTTAGTTAGTTCTTTAGATTAGGAGCAATGTATGTCGATTTTTTAAGCTTTGGTCGGATAAAATATAGTTTTAGAATAATCTTTGCATTATTCCGATAGAAAATAATAATAAAGTTAAACGCTTTATTGTGAAAGATTTATTTTAATCTTCAATTTTCTTTGAATTTTGAACGAAGTAATTTCATTTTATTGCAGATACACCACAGAATTTATGGTAGGGTTGAAATTTATGTTGTTTTTTCACTTCTTCTTTAACCTTCTCTTAAGTTCCTGAATTGTGGTTATAAAGTGAATTAATTTTAATAGGATCTAACATTTATAAGTACTGAAATTTTAAAAGAAAAGAAAGTAACGATTGATAAATAAGGGCAATAATTTAAATAATTATTCCCTTATTATTTTACCTGCTGAATTTTAATTATGATGAATATTTCAATCACGTGTTAGCACTTGCCTTTCGTGCAAACACGAAAATTCACCCGTTGCGGGAATATTCGTGTGCGGTAATAGTTCATTCCGTACCCATTCCCATTGATTTATGACTTTCGCGCATATTTTCCCCGCTAATACATCAGATCCCACAATTGAGAATTTAAATGCAAAAATGCACTGTAATTGAATGCAATAAAATGGTTGCATTATTGAGGCCGCTGAAAAAAAAATTGTACATTTTCTTTTAACATCCCTAATGGATTCGCATTATTATTATAGCTGCCCAGACGAGAAATTTCAGCAGTTTTCAGTGCTTTGTGAATTAAAAATACTTTTTAAAATGTTTTCTACTAAAAAAGTATATTGAAAATTTTCAAGAAAATTTGCCTTTTGCATTTATTATTTACCCATCAAGAATTGCTAACCATTTAAAAAAAAAGGTCCCTCCAAGAGAAATTGATCAGAGTCATCTCGTAAAAAAAGCCCTCACGACAATCCCTCCCAATTCCGCAGCAGCGTGGGCAGCGAAGAGCGGGAGGGGGAAGCCGCATTATCTCGGGCCGCTCGTCCAGGAAAATCGTAAAAAAGATAGCCCGTCGCATCAGAAGCAATGCACTCTCGCGCAGAATAAATATAAATCCCGGTTCTGCGCTCCGCGGCTGAGCGAGTCGCGCGCAGCAGCGTCCCCTCGGACGCATTATAATCCCGTCGCTCGGAGCTCTCTCTCTCCGCGAGCGCGAGCCCAGGAGAGACGAAGACATAGGAATCCCGCATTAGGCTAATGAGAGCCGACGAGGACGCTTGTTTTTCTCCCTTTTTCTTCCCCCTTTTTTTTTCTTTCCTCGCTCCCGGTCGAGCGCGCGTCGAAATGCCGCGGGGGATAACGACGCGCGCGCTCGCTTTTTTTTTTTTCGAGTGGCGGAGCGGCAGGTGAGAGAGGCGGACTTATTTTCCGCAGGCTTCGCGCGCGGCTAATTGTGTACGACGGACCGGGCTTTTCTCCAAATTTTTCGACCCTTTCTTCCTGCTCGCCGGAGAGGAATCGGAAAAGTTTTCTATATATGAGCTTTACGGGCATGGATGGTTTATCATTGGTACGTGGCCGGAAATTTTTACGGGGCTTCGTTTGAGATGAGAGATAGATTTTAGTGGGCTTTGGAAGACTCGTAATAAAAAGTTCTGCGATTCGTATGGTTTAGAATGAAAAGATGGCTGTTGTTCTTTGTACATTTTAACGTAGGTAAAGCATGTTTCAGGAGAATTACACAAAGGCTTTCTGTCATTGTCAATTCTAAGTTGAAGCTGGCTTATTTATTTTGCATTTTCATGCAAATCTGATATTTGCATTTATCTTTGTAAACGTTCCGAGAATCGCAATCTGTTGTTGCGGAATAGTAGTATAATATATATTAAAGGAAATTGCATATTAAAACTATTAGGTTTTCCTTCTTTTTAAGATTTTATTAAAATTCGATGTTAAGGAACTTAATTGTCCACTAAATAATCTTTTGCAAAATTGCAGCATTTTCGTCCTGCTGCTTCACCTCAATCGCAATCTTCTCAGCGCAGAATTGACAATCCCCGCGTTTCATTCATCCCAAACCGCTGCAATGATAAAACCTTTTGTTAACCCGACGCAATCCCTTCAGCCAGCGCGCATCACACTCGGCCGCAATCTTGTAAAACTCGGCGAACGACAACGGCTCTCCGAAGGATATCGCGGGGAGCCCCCCGTCGCCGCTCCCCGGCGAACTTTTCAATTTCGGTGCGAGTGTGTGCGTCGCCGGGGCCGCAAAAGGAGCAGCGACCAGGCAGATTTTTTTCCTGCGGGAAAGATCCCGGGGCCCCGATATAACATCCTCGCGTGGGTGGGGCCCGAGAACCGGCTGATATTTCGGGCCGGATTAGCATAACCGGACCCCGGAGCCTGGCTCGCGCTCGCTTTTTTCGCCGAGGGGACCGCGGGGGCAATGTCACCGGCGAAATTTCACTTGGTAACGAGAGGCCGACGCGCCGGCGCCCCCTTCCCCCGGCCGGGGACGATCGAAAAATTGATAATTAACCGGCGGAATTCGGCGCTTCCTGCAATGAAGGGGAAGAGAGGCTTTTTGTTTCTTTTTGAGAAGAGAGACTTCGAACAATATTGCTTTTCTGTTTGTTTTGCGCTGCTCATTGAAGGATGCAATAATGCTTTTGTAAGAGGAGAAATTCAAAATACTCGGTTTTTTTTTTCATCAAAGGATTGCGTTTCATTGCCGTTAGGATATTGAACTTTCGGAGAGTAAAATAATTGAATAATATAAAAGATAATATAAAAATCTTACACGTATAATGCAGAAATGGATATATGATGTTACCTTGTTAAGTTTTAAGCAGCACCCTAGTCATTGACCTGGAAAACAATGAACAACTGATTTAGTGGATAATTAATAGATGCATCGTTCAGGCAGGAGTTGATTTAACTTTTACGACACGAGAGTTTTAAAAACCGGCGAGCAGTTATTTTTAATTGTTTCATGGAATCTTTTTCCGCGTAAATAATTTATTATGACAAATGCGTTTCAATTGCATTCAAATTAGAATTCTAAGAGGCAAAAACGATGCCCCGACAGCTTTCAATAAATTTACGAGTCCACATCGACGTTTCTTTGATCGTCGCACATTGTGAAAAGTTCTTTGATCGCACTTGAGCCTTCGATTATATCAATTACACGAAGCCGTCCGGGGCTCCGAAGCAGGCGACTATTTACGAGCCTCTTCAATATAAGAAGGGCTCCGTTCATCTGGAATTTTTCATCATATTAAAAACTTTTCAAGCCGGAGTAATTTCGAGCCTGCCGCGCTTTTTATTGGAATTCTTCCTGTATTTCGTCCACGTTAATGGCTCCCTTTCCCCATAAAATTGAAGAACAAAAATTTTTCATAATTGCGCCCGGCAGAATTCTAATAAATCAAAAAACGACCTCGTTACTCGGCGTCGAGGCGATGAATTTTGAGGAGCCGCTTGATTAGACGGCCGCGGTAGGCCGTTGATTAAGGAGGACAAATAGGGGCAAGTGGCGCGACAATCGATATGTAAAGAAGAGACCGTCCGCAGGGAGGAAGACGTATACGTTGCCGCCGGCAATTAGAGGAGACACAGGCGAACGCGACCCAATGGATTTTAACGAGTTTTTACGATGACCCGTTGATTCGCGCAATTATGCCTGAATTAGCGGCGGTTGACGCGAACGCCGACTTGGTTCGCTTATTTTTTAACCCGAATCTGCTATTTCTGGCCCCAACTCTTAATTGAATGCGGGCTTTTTAAAATTGAGTTCTCTCATTCGAAAATAATAAAGACTCTTTAAAAGTACAAGTAGTTTATTTCGGTATTATTCATGTATATGCAGATTTATTTCGGAACGATACAGAAAGAGAACTATAAAAGTTACTGTTTTTAATTAAAAGCCAAATTAAATAAAAGAGTATTTTATTTATTTTTCACTAATTTGTAACTTATTTTTAATTTTGAAAACAAAAAGAATAATGATAATAATGTTTTCATTAATAAAATAAAAAAAACTAAATTGAAAACAAAATATTTCATTATAAATTAATCGAAATAAATGAAGTCACATAAATGAAAATTGCACTCATTTCATTTATTCTCTTTCATTACAAAATTACGTAACGTTCGAATGAATTTAATTTCACGTGCTTCATTTGCACAATTTATTGTTCCTTGTACCAGATACTTGATATCATTAATAAATAACACCATTCAAATCGAAATAATTACGTCTAATATATTATATAATTGCTAATCTTTTACTTTAAATATTTGTGCATATACAATCATTTTGAAATCATTTTCATCGCGTAATTGCTTAGTGTAAAAACACTTGCGTAAAAGGAGTTTCTTAACCAAAATTAAAAATTGTCCAAAAAAAATCCTTAAAAAATAAATCTTGTGCATCTTAAGTCAAGTGTGCAGCAAAAAATTCAAAAAGCCTCGACAGTTTTCCTCAATTCGCTCGATGCACAAAGCTAAAAATAGCGCCTGGCAAAAATACCAAACCGGAAAACTTTAATCCACTAACAAATTTCCCAAACAATTCCCCGGGGCGCGCAAATAGTTCCGCCCAGGAGAAAAAGGCGTTCGGGTTAGTGCGCGACAGGCGCCGTAAACTAAAGCGCGAAGACGGAGCGGCGAGGAAAAGGACGCTCGCAAGAGCTTTCTCTCTCTCCCCTCGTCCCGGAGCGGCGCGAGTGTGATTAATGGCTGTCTTGCTCGCGTTTTCACGAGGCTCTATTTAAGGAAGAGAGAAACCTAGAGCACAGCCCCTTCATTGTTCGGAAAGTAGGTGAGAGACGCCGCTCTCTCTCTCTCTCTCTCTCGCGACCTTCCTCCCCACCCCCACCCCCTTTTTTTTATTGCCAGAAACTTTTTTTATTCGAATCCGCCTTTTTTTCATTCCCCCTTTCCAACGACTTCGGGGATCCTGAATAATTGTTGGACATACTAATTAGAAAAGTTGCCCCGCGGAGGCTCGCACCTGCCGCCAGCGGCTTTTAACTTATTCGCGAGGGCCGAGAGAGAGTGGAAAGCGCTATTTTTGGGAGGTGTGAACGTCGCGCGGAGGCTCGTTTTAATGAGAGAGCCTTGTTTTTCGGGATTTAGAGCTGCGTTTTATTTGGAGCGAGAAAGTTTTTGCCGGAATTATAAGTTTGTAAGTAGGGAATGAGCCTTTTGCCTGATTATAATGGAGTTGAATTGTGACATAATTTTCGTAATGGAAAGTTGTTTCGTAATGGAGATTCTGGATGATGTGACGTTCGTAGCTGCAAAATTTCAGTTAATTCTCCACCGGAGTTTTAAAGTACAATTATGTATTTAAACTTGTATTAATTGTGACAGCTTAATTCACTTACTTCATTTTTGATAATAAAAATGCACAGTTTATTTCCATGGAATGAAAAGATAAAATATTTAAAAAACAATTATGACGAGTTAATCCCGAGCTATATCATTTCCCTCATTTAGCTGTGACTAACATTTTCTTCAGAAATTCCAAGAACCCTTCAAAACTTTGCATGCAGAATCGCTCAAGCACTCGATGCTCTCTTGCAAAAAAGCAATATCGAAAAACGCACGTCGCTCTCGAGTGACATCTGCGCTGACACGAGCACAATACAGCCCTTTAAACTCAATTTAAACTCTGCCTGACATCTTTATTCCCCTCTCCACTCAAGATCTCATCGCAAAACTTAATTCACCCCAGCTCTCGCCGGTGACCCTAAAAAGCAAAAACTCCGCCTGCGTCCCCTCGGTCCGTTCCCTATAATGAGGACATTAGCGGCCCGCCTAAATATTCGTGAGTCACATTCTCGCAAAGGGAAATCATTAAAACAGGAGTTCAGGCGCGTAATGGCCGGCTCGGAATTCGGCCGCGAAATTTATGCGACGGCGGACCTTAATGGAGCGCGATAAAGCTGCCGGCTCGAGATCCTCGTTGACGGGTCAAAGGTATTAGGGCTCATTTTTCGCCCCGAGTCTTTTACCTTTTCGCTTCAATCTTTGCTGAGCGATTGAGACATTGTGTACAAGAGAGAGATAGAGGAGGGGGAGGGGGGGAAGGTTTATTTGTTTTAACGTGTGTGGGATGCAAAAGGGTTTTAAAGGCAGAGGGAGGTTTACGAGGTATGTAAATACAAGGTGGAGATAAACGAATGAACGAATGCGCGTGCTTTGAGTATTATGCAATGTAAATGTGATTTTTAAATTTGAAATAGATTTTATCAGGTGTTTGGAATTGAAATACGAACATAAAACGAGGGGGAGCGTTGATTTTTTAGTCGTTTTTTTGTAAATTTCGAAGATAAAACCCACATTTCACGTTTATTTTCTGATTATGTAGAATTTAGACATTATGCGTATGTCGTAACATTGATCTTTTAAAGTAACAACGATATTTTTCGAATTTGTGTATTGATTTTAGATAGTAATCGTAATATCAGACAATAAATCCAGATTATACAAAAATTGACGAATTATTCCGATTTGATGAATATTATTGCCAATACATGAAAAACAATGACTCAATATTCAATCTGTACGTAACATAAACTCTAAAACACGAACAAAATTAGATATTAATTTGACGGCGCAATCCCCTTTGAAAATAATCAAACGTTAATTATTATCCAAATCCCCGGCGCCACTGTTCTTCCGTCGTTTTCAGAAATTAGACTGACCCTGCAAACCCGCCGAGCCGTCAAACAATAATTAATACCCGGTCATTTCCCAGCGCGCCAACCCATCCGTCCCGCCTAAGCAAATTAATAAACCAAAACTCTCCCGCGTCACCGCCAGCCCACCTCCTCTCTTTTCGCTGCCCGTTGTATTTTTACCCCGCGAGATAAGCCGCGTATCTTTATTAAAAGCCGTAAATTTTAACGGCGCCCGAGCCGTGTATCTAAATGGGGATGTCGGGCCGCGTGTCCGCCTCTCTTCAATGCGCGCTCCGACCGGACGAATTATCGGCGAGTTGGCCAATTGCCCGCGTCGCCATAAAGCAGCATTACACGCTCATTGCCGCGCGCGGACTTGTAATGCGCGCGATCGCCCGAAAAAAAATCGGCTTGCTCGTTGCGACGCGCGAACGGACGCCCCGGAATATTTATAACCGCGGCCTGATGATTTTATCGGGGATTTTTGACTCTTTTTTCGCGGAATTGGCACCGGGAGGGAAAATGTTTTGGGGGAGATTACAGGTGTTTTTTTGGAAAATTCTACCGCCGCTCGGTGATCCGATCGAGAAATGAGGGGATTTTTCGAGGATTGTGGGAAAATAATTTTATTAGTCTGGAAAGAAGGCTCTTTTTTCAACGTCTGGGAAGGATTCGATATCGCATTTATATAGAAGAACATTGAAGTTGTTATTAGTTACGTTTCTTGTTATAAAAAAAAATTGCAGAAAAAAAATCCTTTTCCAATTAGTTTAAGGACATTGAGAGATACTTCATTTCATGGAGAGACTTTAGAGGAAAATGGTCCATTCCGAGAAAAACAGTTCTTAGCCTTTTAATTTTTTAGTTCCACTAGACGTTACTACCTGGAGAAATTTTTTTAACCATCAAAAACGAACATAAACCCAATGCAGGCGTTTTAGGAGACTTCCTATTATTCTTATAGAAATTTCTATGATCTTAAAAAAGAAATTTATTCAAAATTACAAGTTATTTCTTCCGCACATAGTAAATCATAACTAGTTAAAATTCCATACACGAAAGCTTTGAAAATTCTTTAAACTTGAATCTTTCTTATTAAAATATCACTTAAAACTTTTTAATCAGCACGCATCCCATTGCTCGGAATTCGGGAACACTCCGTGGAAATGGAAGCGGTAAAAATTGAATTAAACCTAGACAAAGCGCCCGGTAAAATCGAGCAGTCGGTAATGAGGTAAATTCGCCGACGTAATCATTAACTCGCGCGAACATTTATACGCGTACGCGCCTCTGCACAAAGTCGCGGCTTACTACGGCGGCTTAGCGTGTCGGGCGCAAATTTAAATATCGTTATTAATCCGCTCGTCGCATTACCCGGCCTACATCGCGGATTGCCTCGGACCTCTCTCTCTCTCTCTCTCTCTCTCTCTCTCTCTCTCTCTCGGCTGCAAAGCCGAAATGCGAAATGCCCCGCGATAAATTACGTTTTCGACGTCTCGCCCTTCTCGCGCGCGCTCCGCCTTTTCTTTTTTCGGCTGCGAGTATGAGGCGTGTAAAACTTTGGCGGGACACGGACGAGCCTCTCTTCCTCGAAGCTTTTACGATTGGAAAAAAAGGATTGGGAGGAGAGTTTGGGAGCTTATATGAATGAGTCATCTCTTGATAGAGATATTCCAAGTATAGAAATGGAGTAATCGTTGTTATTGAAAATTGCTTTTGGACTTTAATTATATATTTTTTTATTAATTTATCTACTTTTTTATAATATAAATTTATTTTAAACATTTGAGTAAATAATTATAAATTTTAGTTTATTTAAGCTACAGTTTATTTAAGCTTCCCTCTGCCTGCAACACTTGAAACGTGCTGAATACCGGTTTAAAATAACCTCATTATTACTCAGCTCTAAAATTCAGCAAACAGCAGTTTTTAACGCTTATAATAACAAAAGAACTCGATTACCTCTCAATTTCCGCGCCAAGCAGCGGCGTCAGCAGGCGCAGTTACAATCGCGCAACTCGCCATATCGGCCCGGGAACAAATCCCTGCTTATCAAAAGCTAATTCCAGCCGCGAAAGGGACAACTCCATTCGCACTCGCCAAAAAGCAGCTTTCAAGGAAGAAAAAGATTAAGGAGCCTCGACGGCGGCGGCGGCGGCGGCCCCCGAGAAGAAGTTTGAAAGTGACAGATCGAACGAAAATCCCGGGGCGAGAGCTTTCCCTAGGAAATTTTTTCGCGGCCTCGCGTTTTATCAACGTCAGACCACTTCTCGCGACTGCGGCGGCGAAAGGGTGCGGAAAAGCAAAAGAAGAAGCGGCGGGCAGGCGGCAGCGGCAGCGGCAGCAGCAGCAGCAACTCCCTCGAGAGAGAAAAAGAGCGAATCGATAAGCCTCGCCGGAGTTAATTGCTCGGGTTAATTACGAGCACCGAAAGACGATTCGCCGGAGCTTGCGAGTATACCGTTTAATTGATGCGCGCGCCAACTAATCTAATCAAAAATTGCCCCGCCGGTTAATTACCCGCATTTCTGCTCCCTTTCTTTTTTCTCTCTCTTTGCGGAGACTTTTACGGCCTCGGAAGCTCAAAGCTTACATCGGGCCACGTCACGGGGTAATGACGCGAGCCTTTTCTGGTTCAAAGGGAATCTAAATGGTTTTTTTTTCACAGGCGTCACTACGAGTATCGGAAAGATGTGAATGCTATATTTGGCCTTTTTATGAGGCGTGCTCGAGATGATGTGAAGTTTTACGATATCAATGTACTCGCATGGCTTTCTTAATGCTTTGAGGGTTTTATTTTTATTTTTAATCGAGAATTGCAAGTTGAATGGGTGTTGTGTAATAAATTGACCGTACGCGCGGATTTTTTTATGGGAAACTGCTTATTTTGAAACAAATACATACCTTTCCAGACATGGAATTGTTTTTCAACGTTGTTATTATTTATATTATTGTTATGTTGTAAATGAATATTTATTTACAAGATAACGAAAAATGTTAATTAAAAATCCGTCGCCGAAAGCGTTCCTAAAGAACTTAAAAATGTAATTCAACAATTAAAATTCCAGCGATTAAACACTTCTTCGAGCGCATCGCGCAAAAAGCGCTTCCGCTGACCTCTTAACATGGATGTTCAGTAGTCGGTAGCGACAGCAGCAGAGCAGATCCCGACAGTTCCTCCGCCTCTCCATATACGTGGAAAGCGATTGCGACAAGTGTTCGCGAGAGCAAAAGAGAGAGAGAGAGCGAGAGAGCGGAGCGACTGCTTTTTGCTCTCGCTCGAAGTTCAGTGACACGATGCTCGCGATGGGAAGGAATAAAAGTCCGTCTGTGCGAACGTCGTGCAGTTTTGCTTGATTCGCGCGCAAGCGCCTGACTTATGGGCTTTTTAAGCTAATTTAAAAGCTCAACGCTTTTTAACGAGCGCACGCAGTTTAAATTGGGAATTTGCATAAATTGCTTTCGTTTCGATTCAATGCGCTGTTTTCTCTGCTTCTGTTATTTCTTCTCCTTTTTTCTTTTCTTTTCTTTTTTTTTTTTTTGCTTTTATGACTGGAGCTTATTCTTAGATTAATTTGAGGAAACGTAAAGTCTTATTAGATTCATTTTGTTCATCAAAATTTAAGGTGGATTCAAGAGGGAATAATTATGCTGCGTCTTCAGACGAATTATTACGACGTTCATTAAAAGTGAGTTATTTCTTTAAATGAACGACTGCAATTATCAATTATTAAAATGAGTTTAATTTTTTATTGAACTTAATTAATTTATAAATCTAAAAATAAAATCTCTCAGTTAATTAATCGAACTGCTAAAGAATCTTGAAAACTTTCCCATTTTCCGTGAAAAAAAAATTTCACAATTCCTCTCGCGCGACTCTCTGCGCTCGAGTCCATTTCTTCAAAATAGTGAAAATATTTTAAAAATTTTTATGAGCCATATGTCGCAAAGTAGAAGCAAGATAAAAAGTTGGAAAGTAACTGCATTGCATTGTTCCCCCGAAACAAGGGCAACTAAAAAAAAAACACCGCCCGCAACGTTTCTTCGGCTAAAAGCAGGTTTATACACACCGGACTCGTGTCTGCGCGAAACTTTATTCTCCATTTTTTCAGCCCCCCTCCCCCCCTTCCCTCGAGAAAAAGACATTTCAAAACTCGAATAAAGCACACGCTCCTAAAAGGGGGGAATCGCGCAAGAAAGCAACGGGGAATTGCTTCGGGAACACTCTAAGGGTGCAATTCCCGACTTAAAATTCCCGGCGAATCTAATTTTTCTCGAGACTCAATAGGAATATCTCGCGATAACGGCGAAACAACTACAGCTCTCTCGTATCGAGCGGCGCCAAAGTTCCCCTCTTCACGGCGGGGAGACGGTAAACTCGCGAGAACGGGAGAGGTTCCTTTGGAGAGAGCGAGAGAGAGAGAAAAAATAACGTTTAACGCTCGGCGTCCTCTCCGGAGACGCGACGCGCGCAGGTGGAATGTTTTGTTTGATGTTTCCCCGGGTCTTCGCTGGATGAGGGCGCGGGAGTAATTGCCGAGCGCCTCGGGAAAAGGGAATATTAGGCGCCGGCGGCCTCCTCCTTTTTCCCGGGAGCCTATTTAAAAATCGTTACTCTCGGCTTTCCGTTGACGGGGCGGAACGTTTGAATTTCGACGAAACTCGTCGGGTTTTATCGAGCGTTCAAGCTGGGAAAATTTGTCTTGGCGAAGCGGAGAGGCGGGGAGCGCCGTATTTTTCAAGAAGATTGTTTTTGATCGCGATATTATGCCGAGAAAGTTTTCGGGGACAAGAGCAAATGCATCAAATATTTCGGAATTTCATCCGTAATTATAGTTATTTATTCGTAGATTATAAGTGCGTTCGCATTTATTGCGTTTGAGTCGGATAAAGTACATATTATATTAATTAAAGCAAATTCTAAACACGTAATATTATTATATATAAATATTGTAATACCCATTGATTATTCAGAACTATAATCCTATTCCATAAACAGATGGTTAATAATCGGCTTATAGTCAACAACGAAATTAAATCGTATTATTAAAATAATTAAACTTAAGCAGTTTAATAAGACTTCCACATAATTAATTAATACGTTTATTAAAATTACTTCAAACGAACTATTTCCTCGCCCCGAAATTCGTCCGCCCTCCGTCCTCCGAACTTTCCCGAGAAGCAAAGCGATCCCTCTTTTTTCTCACACGGCGCTCTTTCGCATGGCATATCGCTCGGCCGGGGCTCGTAAATAATGCAAATTAAAAGCCCGGCCCCGGAGCTTTACGTAATTCCGCGGCAGCGGCGCGACGGCCGCGTATAATTGACAGACGGTTCTGGTACGAATCCGCGAGGACGCTCGCGCGCGCCGCGCCGCCGTGTAATTACTGCTTTACATTTGCATTTCTTCCTGGCCGACTGGGCGCGCCGCAGTGCTCGACCAGGAGGCCCGCGGCCAAGTGCGTGTTTGTGCTCTCGTTTAAAGCCAGGCGGAGAGGAGAGGAGTTTTGGGGGGGGCGAGGAGATTTTCGAGAGGCGAGTTGGGGGGTTGTACTGCAGGATTTTGAGGAGGGTGGAAGCAAGCTTGTATTATGTTTTTAGTATAGTTTTGCGGATTGCTGAACTGAAGTAGAGGAGATTTGCTGTGCTTTGGATTGGATTGGATTGGATTGATTTTCGATTAGTATCCTTTTCTTTCGTTTTGTATCATCTGTAAAACAATTATTAAATTAAAAGTAAATTTTTACATTTCTTTGAAAAGTAACAATTATACAGAGTTAAGTAACAAACAAATATCTTAATAGAAAGATGCGTAAAGGTATACGTTTTAGTTTACCTTGAAACTAAGAATTTCCTGAAAATATTACGAGCCATAAAAAAGGCACGATTACTTGCTTTATCTGAAATAGACGGAGTGCCTCAAGTTTTACGCAGCCGTAAAAGAAGAATTTTCAAACACGAAAAACCTTTTTCCAAATTCCCGAGGCACAAAGCTCCTCTCTCTCTCTCTCTCTCTCTCTCTCTCTCTCCTCGGAACCGCACTGTCATGCATGCAACAATGCAAAACCGGATAATCACATTGTCAAGCCTCTGGCCTCGCGAGCCAGTCCAGCTCCGCGAAATAAGCTCCCTCCCGTCCGATCGGCGCAAAAAAAAAAGAAGACACAACGAAAAAAAAGCCGCCCGGGAATTCCAGGAATCCGACGGGAAGACGCCCACGCCGCGCGCGGATTTTTATCCGCGAAACAAAGGCCCGCGATAAATCAGGCTGGCCCGGATTATAATTTACGGCCTCCTCTCTCTCTCTCTCTCTCTTTTTGCCGTTGGGACCGCCCGGTTTCGGCTACCTGCGCTAATGGAGCGCCGTCTTTCGAGCGGAAACTTAGAAGCTGAGTAGCCTTTGCCTCCGCTACACTTTTGGCTCTCTCTCTCTCTCCCTCGAAATGGAATCTCTCTTTTTTGAGTGAGAAATGGCCGCCGCTAATGACGATTTACTGCGGGATTTGAATTTTAATCGCGGCCCAAGTGCAAAGAGGAGGTGAATTTAACGAGGCCGCGGGGATTCGTGGACGATGCTCAGCAGCCTGAAATTGAAAGAATGATTAATATTTTGAGGATTTCGGAGGATAATTAATCACGGAGGTGGCTTCTTCTTTTTTATAGAGGCCAATCGGACGCTTTGTGCATGCTTCTCTTTCAAGCCTTTCAGACGGCGAAGAATTATAACGGACGTCGAAACGTTCGTCGCGAAAATATGTTTGTCTCGTCGTCGAAAACAGTCCGTTCCGTACTGCGTGCAAGTTTTAAAAAGCAAACAAAACTAGCTGGGTTCTGGGAAAATTGTTATTCGCAGGGTACATATTTTTTTGCCGATTGTGTGCGTAAATCAAATAGGGCAGTTAACTTTTCTTTGATTTCTTCGATAAATGTAACGAAAAAATAAAATTTAATAGAGGTAAATTCGGTTGTAAATACATTTGTTTTCACACCGATATCAGTCCTTATTTTTTTAAAGATATAGACATATTTACAAGTTTAGTTGCCATGTAAAAAGTCTTACTAAAATGTAATAAATGTTTTACAGATTATTTTTTCATAAAATAAAGAATAAATTGCAAGTACGTCCTGCCATTAATTAACCGGACAGTATTTACCAGAGAATAAACAAGGAGAAACGCCATTTCAGAAAAATAAATCCAACTTTACGCGCTCGCAAGGCCGAGATGCAGCAGCAAGGCGCATTTCCACTAAGCATTCAGTGCAGCGCCTCGGAAAAACGCCGATAATGGAAAAGGGGGAGAGAGCGAGATCGCGCTCGCGATTTATTACAGTTATTTAAGAGGCGCGGATGTCCGCGTCCCGATGGGACGATTATTTTCTTGACTCGCCGAGGGGAAACGCGCGTTTTTCACCTCCTCGCGCGCGCCTCGCTCGCCCCCGCTTTTTGCTCCTTCGCGGATGAACTCGCGAAAGCTCCGCGCCGCGGCGCGTATATAATTTTTCGCCGGGAAAAAGCGTCGTTTTCAATTTAATCACGGTCTGGCGTGCGGGCAGTACGTTCGTACGTCGCCCGCTGTAATGACGCGTAATTTCTGATGGGAATCGCGACGGGCGGTATTATTTTTTTGTTTAATTGTGGGGGAGCGGAGTTGCGCTGAAATTAGCGAGATTTTTAGCTAGATCCGGGAGAGGTCGGGTGGGTGATTTAAGGGGTGGAGATGATCTGCGAGAATGTTTTGGGTTTTAAGCGAGGAATTTATTTTTCTGGAAAGCAAGAGGATAGGAAGATGTAGAAACTTGAGAATGCGAAAAATTTTCTTGGAAAGCAGAGTTCTAAATTTTGAGAAGCTCCGCCGGCTTTCTTATGCAAATTAGTGAAAGTCAAAAACTGACGTTTCTTGAATAGCTGGTGCATTCCCAAAAATCTTATTACTTACTCAAAGTTGGAAGCAAAAAGTTTCGCAAATAATTAAAAAGAGAATTCGCTTAAAATTTTTACCGTTACATTTACTTACAAAAAAGAAAAAAATGTTGTTTCAGTTTTTAGACATTTCCGACTAAATTCTTTAGAACTTGATAACTAATTTATTATTTTTACAGACCTGAAAATCTATTAATTTTCACTTTATTATAGCAATATACTTTATTAAAAATACGTTGTTTACGAGAAATATATTATCGACTATCAAAGCTCAAATGTTCGCTAATAAATAAAGACCCCAGCCCAGTTCGAATTAACGAAACGCGCAAAAATGAAAATCTCCCGCTTCTCTCAAACAATTTCGACTTTATTGGAAAGCAAAACAAACGAAACGTCACAAAGATCCGCGGACTGCACCGCCGCGAAATCCAACCGTCAGAACCGCCTGGGCAGATGCTTGCGCGAGGCGGAGGCGGGCCGCTTGCCGTCGGTCTTCGGACTGTTCCATCGGGCGTGATATCGCTCGCAGAGTCGCTTGAGGGCCTCCTCGACCTCGGCGAGCTCGACCCGCTGCTTGCCCGCCACCTCGGCCATCCGCTTCGCGTCCTCCAGCGTCTTCTCGATTATGTCCTCCAGGATCCAGGTTAGCACCGCCTGCGCTCGCGCCGACAGCTCGTAACGCTTACCTGGGGGACGGGGGTTTATCGCTGGTTTAACGTCAGTTTAACGGGGGGAGGAGGAGGAGGAGGCCGTTTACGGAGAGGCGATTTAGTTTTAGTTTACGCCTGAAATTTGTTTTATTTCGAGGTTTTGAGTATTGAGATGCATTTTGGCTCGGTCGTCTGGGTGGATGGAAATGAATAATTTGAAGTAATTTCTCAAGCTGCTGTTTGTTTGTTTTAATATCAAGAAAGGTTTGAAATGGGAAGAAAAATTTTTAACGGCGTCTTTTATTGTAAAAATATTGTTCATAGTTTTAATTGTTTGAAATTACTTACAAAATGCGTATTAAAAGAAGTTAAACTCAGTTAAACTATTTTTTTTATACAAGAAACGAATTTTACTTTAAAAGAGGCAAAATATAGTAAATTACACAAACTTCAATGCAAAGTTATATACATAAGAAAATATAACATTTTATGGATTACAAATAAGAATAGCAAAGAAATTTCGAAAAGAACTAAACAAAATAAAGTTAACGCTTGAATTAATACAAAAGAATCAACAAAGAGCAATAAAACTACAATTCTTTTTTTTTCTTGGAAAACTCTGGCCATATCGCAAAAGTACCCGATATTAAAACCAAACTTTCGTTTGCTTATTCATCCTTTCGTAAAAAGCCGATATCATCCTCCTTAAACTACAAGTACACTTCGCCCCCTCCCCTCCCCGAGAAAATTTCCAGCTGAGTAACGCGCCTTAATGCAGCCCGATACTCTCAACTTCCGAATTAATAAAAAACCACTCGCTCCTCCCTAATGGACTTTTGAATAATCCCGAACTTGCAATCGACTCTCGGCGAAAGCCTTCCTAACCAAAAAAAGGGCAGAAAATCGAGCGCCGCGACTGAATCTCAGCGATGTCCAATCTAGAAATTAATATAAAACAAATTTATCCGCCGGATTTCGTCGGTGTACCTTTGGGGCGTCCGGTTTTTTGGCTCGCCGGCGGTTGGTTCGATCCTTGGCTTGGCGGCATTATCTTGTGTTCGTGTGTGTGTGTCGCGCCGTAGGGCGAGGATTACTTTGACGATTTATCCTGGGGACCAAAGATATTTCACGCTGCCGGAACTTGCGGGGGCTTCATGTTCTCGCTTCCACCGCTGCGTGCCCTTCGTTCGGACGCCCTGAGAGTAGACTCCAGGGATTGTTTTTGTTTTTTTTCTTCTGCAGGAAATGGTTAGGGTCGCTTGATTTTTTGACGGGGTTCAGGAGGGTTGGCTGGCTGTGCAAGAATAGCAATATTCAGGTGGCTTAGCATTTTTAAGGAATATTGTTTTTTTTAATTATAATTTCTGCGGGTAAAATTGTAGTTTATTAACTTCGTTAGTGATTGCAAACATGTCTACCATTAATATTTATAATGTTTATTTTAAACAAATAATCTTTAATTTTTACGTGCTTTGAATTGTTCAGTTTCTAAGAAGTTCAATCATTCACATATAAGACATCTATTCATTTATAATTTACATTTCATTCAAAAGAGAATTCAATCATCTGTGGGTTGTACGTTTTACCATGTTATTTCAGGATACTCTCTACAAATCGAAATATTAAGAGAACTTCTCCCCTCGAGGCAATTTTTAAAACATTCCTTACCCAGTTTCAAACATTCAAGAATTTGTAAAATCACACAATAAATGTTTAATCGATGAAATTCATTTATTCAAATGAATTATAAACAAACCAACTCTGATCTTTATCCAAATTAACTTCACCCGCGAAAAAGCATTTTATTTAATAATGAAATTGTTAACAATAATCAAATGCATTATTGATTAAAATGTATGATTGTTTATTTTATTGCTTATTTCATTTTGTGATTATATGAATATTTAAAACTGCTTCAATTTGATATTAATTATATATGCGTTAATGTAACGAAATTATTTTGAATGAAATGTCTCTTTTATTCATGGACATTAGTCAAGAATATATTATTCTTTCTCCGTGCACGTATAAAATTTAAATGCGCTGGGAGAAAATTCTAAAAAATTTTTTAACCTTTACATCGTTAAATGAGACATGTGAAAAAACATAAAACGAACTGAAACGAATGACTTGAGCATATAAAAAAGTATGCCTTTTACAAAATTCATATTCATAATTGAGCTTTCCGGCCTTTAAAACCCCTACAATACTGCTTTAAATATAAAATTTGAAATTAAGCGCAGCGCGTATACCGCATTCACGCCCGTTTTCACGTACCTGCCAAAGCGTAATCAAGTCAATATAAAACTCGAATTGCGGCACCTCCGCCCGCTCGAAATAAAGAACACCTCGGAGCTTTTCCGGCGTCGCCTCTGACGCGCCGAGCGCCGGACACGCGCGCACACGCGATCCTCTCTCTCTCTCTCCGCGCGCGCTTATTGCCGAGGTGCAAATGACGGGGGAAGCCCCCCGGTTTTTCCCCGGGCGCGATAAAGGAGGAGCGTAATTCGCGAAGCCCCGGTAATGAAAAGCGGAGGGCAGAGAGAAGAAATCTCTCCCCGGGCCCGGGCGCATATCCGCGTAATCGCGTTTCGAGCGGAGGAGGCTTCCCTTATAAAGCGCGGGAAGAGGAGGAGAGAGATTGCCGCGGGAGGCTCTCGGGGAGGGGGGCGGAATTTTTTTTTAAAGGCGAGCTGCTTTTTTACGAGATGTAGCCGGGATTTTTGTTGGCGAGCTCGTCGAGGGAGCTTCCGCTGTTTTGCTCGGGAATCGACTGGGAAGCGGAGGTGATAAGAGTTCGAGGATGATGGAAATTTGAAAAGTTTTTGGAACTGCTTGGAAATCTGTGGGATATGGTAGTGCGTGTATTCTTAAATTATCCCAAAATCTTTTAAAGTACTTGATTAAATATCTGGATCATTTACTTGTACTATTTTATTTTATAAAGACTTGCAGCTCCTTTTCGAAGAAGCTAAAAATATAGAACTCAATAAATAATTTATTTTAGAATCATATTGGACAGTAATAATCTCAAATGATTATTTCCGTTTCAACTTAATTAAAGTAAATTTTTAATTTTGCATAATCTATATTCGAGATTGACCCATTTCGATTGCAGCTTTGCGCCAGAGAAGTCTGCGTTCGCTCTTGAATTTGACAAAAGGGAGATGCCGTAAAAGAGGGCCGGTTTATTAACGCGCGAAATCCCCTTTGGAAATAACGGCTTTTAGAAAATTAAGGTTAACGCTTTAAAATAAAAAATGGTGCCTCTGCCTCTGCGTGTGAAAAACTTTATGAAGGGGTTAGGAGTTATGAGAGAGTGCGAGATGAAAGAGCGAGAGGGGAAATTTTTCAAAGAATTCAAAGAATTTCAATTTAAGAATGTTCTTTGAAAAATTTTTCCAAACTTCCTACGAGCAAATTTCAGCAATCTCTTTTTATCCAAGGTACAAACTATTTCAATTGCAAACAATTCATCCTTTGCCTTGGCGATTTGCAAGGAGAGCCGCGGAGGAAATTTCCAATACAACGGAGAGAGCGTAATACCCAATCTGTATTTGAACTAATTTGCATCGGAACTGATATCGGAGTTTAAAAATTTATTTTCCGAATTAAATAATGGATGGAAAAGGAAAGGAAAATAATATTTCGGGATGAAAGTAAGTTGAAAGCAAAATAAATGATGTCAGTGGAAAAAGGGAATCAAGTTAGCGGAGTAATAAGATATTGCAAAAGGAACTATATAAAATTATTAAAAATTCAGTGACTTTTCGTTTGCGATTATTTATAGTAATAAATAATTATTTTTTTAACTCATACAAAACCTTTTTTACTAAAAATATTCGTGTCAACAAGCTCGGTAACAGCAATTAAAAAAAAAACAACTTCTAACAAAAATAATTCATTAGTGCAAACTGCATAAAAATTTTAATTGACAACCTCTTTCGGCACCTACGACACAAACCTCGCCCTTCAGATTTATTCATCCATAACGAGCCTCGGCCGCGCAATAAACCTCTCGGCAAGCAGAACAGACCGACCGCAGTCCGAGTAACTCCTCTGCCCAGGCACGAAGAAGAGCGCATCAGCCGCGATTACACGGCGTCCTTCCGAGCGAGCGATATTAAGCGAGTAATTGTATTGGAAGCTGCAACGCGCGCAGCTCGTCCCGGCTTGGCGCGTATTATATAAATTAATGGTCTCCGCGTCCGCCGCTCGCCTCTTTACATTGCTAATTTTCTGCTCGTTTTCGCGCGCGCGCGCTGCCTTCTTCCTATATCGAGCGCTAAACGGCCGAGCTCGATTTAATGGATCGCCGAAACAAGCGTTCGGTGTTCCCTTCTTTTTTTTTTTGCGACGGCGCAGAAATCGAGCTGCGCGCTTATAGGGGGAGTTAGCGCGGCTAATGCGTCTCGAGGTATTATAGGAATGGGAGATGTTGGGCGTAAGTGGCTGATGAGCTTTGTGTTTTTATTTTGATACGCGTACCTTTGAGGGATATTTTGCTCTTTTTCTTGTAGAGGTTTATTCTTGGCTTGATTATTACGGGGTTTATTTTGGTATCTAAGAATATTGTAGCTCAGAAAGGTTATTTAATACTTAAACAACTTTTGTTTTGCAAGGGCTAAAATTGTTTATGAATATTTTCCATTTATTATTCCATTTATTATTTCCAGTTGATGCTACCATGTTTCACACATTGATTTTTTGTTATTCTTAAAAGTCAACCTGCGGTTCAGCTGATATTTCTGTTACGAAAACATTTTTAAATCGTGGTGACAAAGTAGAATATAATAGAACAAATCAATAATTAATTTGTGGAATTATAACTTTGCCTTATATGTAACATAAATAATTGTAAAAAAAAATTATTTTTGCACTTTATAACAATACACCTAATAATATTGAATATTTTAAAAATATTTCTTCACCCCAAAATTAAGCCCAATTGCCGAATTATCAAAATCCACGTAAACAACAACCATCAACGAATCGGCAAAAGCGTACCCTTATAAACCAACGATTCTTTTCTCTTTGCAGTGCTGGACTGCGTGGTGTCAGGCTGGGGTCCGTGGTCGTCGTGCGACAGCGAGTGCGGCCCAGGCGCCCAGACGAGGTCCCGGCTGGTGGAGCGCGCGCCGGAGAACGGCGGCAAGCACTGCCCGCAGCTGGTCCAGCACCGCGGCTGCCAGGGCACCAAGTGCCACCGACGCAACCCCAAGTCCGCGCTCAAGGGTAAGTGACTGCGTGTTTTTCGTTCGGCTCCCCCCTTTTTTTTTGTTTTCGCAGAGCGTGATTAAACTTTTAATGCGGATGTTGGGTAAGGATGCCTTCATTAAAATCGGCCGAGAGGTGCTCGTTTATTATGCAGTGTCAGAGGGAGCTTGATTTAATTGGGATTGTATTTGCTTCTGTTGTTTTTAGAGAAGGATTATTAAAATGTCATGTTAATTGGCAGTGCTTTTTTCATTATCCGTGGAAAGTATTTTTTATTGCAAATTTGGTATTTATTAAATAAAGTTCTTTTTTACAAATTTAAAATAATTTTATTCTATTATTGATTTATTGAAAATATTTGCTTTGTAGTTCGAAAATCAATTGTATTATTGAAAATTAAATGTAATTTTTAAAAAATTCATTTTTAATTTTTAAATTAATTATTGCTTCCTCCTAGAAAAAGCTTTGTGACAGTCATTTTTGGAGTTGTAAAAACATGTTCTAATTGTATTTTGTTATTTATAGTAACGTTTGGTAACATTCTAAGCTTTCGATATCTTTTTTAAATTAAATTTTCAATCGACACACCTTTGAACTCTTGTTTACATTGTAACAATTTCTTTAAAACTTTTCCAAAAATAAGTGTAATACATGTTAAAATAATTGAACAATTTTAGGATTAGTTATTTATTCGTACTAATAACAATTCGCTATTTCTTGGCGAGTCAAAATTGTCTTACTGTAAACTTACTTAACAAAAATACATATTTTCGCATTGCAAACAGTACGAGTAATATTAGCTGTATTATGAAGTTAAATATTTTCCGTTAATTTCTAAACCTATACTATGCGAATACATTTATGCCTTCATCAGAGCATGAAGTTTTAATTTATTCAACAACATGTGAAATGATTCGTTTTTAATAATGTCACAATTTGTTGCTAATAATTTTGAATAAATTATGAATATTAATTGAAAATGAACACGTTAAATGTTACAGCGATAGTCATAAATTATAAAATAAAAGGAATAAGAAAAGGGATAAGCAAATTTCAAGTTATAATATTTGAGTTCACAATCGTTTATTAACACACTAAATTACATATGATCATTTCCATTACATTTTATATATCATTTCTATTAAAAAAACAATTACTGAGAATAAACATCCTATTCCATGAATAGGTAACAGCTGAAGGTAAGTAACACTTTCGTGCGGCATATTGCTTTGATCTGTTTTAGAAAGTAATGTAGGAATCATTTTGTTATCATATTCAAATGATGCAGTATTTGTAATACCCGATTCAAAAACTCTCAGTGCTATTTTATTAAGCTTATCTAAAAAAGGAAACGCAGATTTAAAAAGAAAAGCTTTTGGGAAAAGGTTTGATTCAATATCTAGTACTCTTATTAAAGGTTTGTAGTCTTCGTCGAACATAGTTTTAGAGTACAGATCAGCTCTTACGTCAGTTGTGAAGCAGATTACATCTCTCTTTTCTCGCAGTAAATTGTAACAATAGTCTGCTTCGTAAAACGGAATTGTTTTTGATTTCAACATTATAGTGTATTTATCATTTTCATAGAAAATATTATCGATACTATCGTAATAAACGTAAGTTTCTAAGCCAGATTTTACTATATCTTTAAAACTTTTAATAGATATTTCTTGAGGTGGAATTATTAAGCGATCTATTATTTTGCTAATTTCACGAGACAAACAAATCATAGATAAAAAGGTAATTAAAATATATATTATTCTTTCGGAATTTTTCTCAGGTTTTTTTACACTACCTTGACCAAACAAAAGACCAAAATAATCTACAATTTTTAATGTTTTTACTGAATTTATGAAATAAAATACTATACCAGAAAATAAAATAATTCCATATAGAGGAACCATTGTATAGAATACACTTAAAAGTGTAGACTCGTCATTCGCTTTTCTATTTGCTAAACTTACAGCGATTATTTTTATAAAAGATAAAATTCTTCCTGATTCGATATTTTCATTTTTTTTGTCATTTGTAATAATGTACTCCATACAAAAAACGTCACTATTTCCTTTTATTAAATTGTTGTAACCAACAGCGATGTTTCCATTTCCATCAGAATTTATAACAATTTTAAAATTAAGAGCTGTTGCAGCAAGTTTTAGTTTTTCTAATGCTATTCCTACAATCCTGGATGCATTATTCACTGTTTTCTTCCACATGAATGGTATTGATTCACAATATTCACTTTTAAGTACATACTGATTTGCATTTATAATTTTATCAGGAAAAATAGGTAGTGATCGATTATAGTAATTACAATTGAATTGCATTAGGAATGGGTCAAAGTGACACAGATGTGCATTAAATGCGCTATTTTCAAATCTTTGATTGATAATAGAGAAATCCAAAAATTGTTTCGACCATGCATATTTCAAAATTGTTTCTATGTTTATTGGTAAAACGTTAGAAGTGATAAGCAAACACCTCGGTCTTATGAGCTGGGGAGCAAATTGAATATAAAAACTTAATATAAGCTTAATTTCTGCAATTTGAAATTTTTCTTGAAGAATTGCAAGTAAAGTTGTACTTCTGGAAGTAGTTGAAGGACGTAAAATTCTTGTTTGATTATAATTTACCAGTGACAGGTTTTTAACGTTAAGAAGAGCAGTTGGATGAATCAACATGATTTTCTTTAGTACGATATTTTCTGTTGGAGAGATGTCATTTATAAAAAGTAATATCTGATGAAGTTTTAAACTTTTAATATCTTCAATTGTAGATTCAACATGATCTAGTATAATATCATTAGCCGCAAAACTAAGAAAAAACAGTAACGAGAGAACTATCATAAGCTTCAGCATGATTCCTTCACCTTAGCCGTGTCTAAACTACTTCTAACTAATCGAAACTTCGTTTTCTTTAAGCCCGGGAAAAATTCCAGCCAGCTACTGCCAGCGTAAATTGTACATAATAATTGCCCACAATTTGCCACGCAGGAAAAGATACCAACTAAAGTTTACTACCTCGACTCCCAAAGGTCACAGCAACAACGGCCAGGATGGAAGCGCGTAACCTAAGCATACTAAAATCGTTTATAAATATAATGAAATTTTATATTAAAAAATTTTTACTGTAGACAGTAAAATCCGAACCAATAGATAAGGGCGTAAGCTCTGCACGATCCACTATGGTTGGTGGTCTTCACATGTTGCGTCCCCTTTAAATAATAATAATAATAATAGATACTGGCAGTTCTGGATGAAACACCTATGTTATTTATTATTATTATTTAAAGGGGACTCTGCATGTGAAGGCTACCACCCTGGTAGAAATGGACAACATTTCTTAACTAGGAAATAGGTAGCAAAAAAAAGATTAAGTAGGAACAAGCTAACCTTTTTAG
>UCOM01001175.1:0-47990 GCA_900474385.1 Ormyrus pomaceus
ACTTTTTAGCCCGCTAAAACTGTTTTGCCCTATTAAGCGGGCAAAAAAGTTTTTTTTGCCCGCTAAAATAACTTTTTTGCCCGCCGATCAAAAAAGATCCACTTTATGCCCTATTAATATTAGGTATAAAAAACGCGAAGATCGTTCGCGTGTTACAAAAAAGAATTAACAGTTGAGTCGATTATATTGTGCTCGAGAAGACATCGATAAAATTTTAATTTACTCGTTCTTTTATAGATTTTATAACACAATACAATATAATGTATTTATCAGTCTCGCGCATAGATAAAAAAAAATCCGTCTTTCAAATTACGGTCAATCGAGTGCTCGATTGCAGCCAATAATTTTTTAGACAAATATTTCAACAAGATTATTTTACACTGCAAACAGGTGCATTATAAAATGTCTTATCGGTTAAGCACTTGATTGACCGCAGTTGAAAGATGGATATACGTTTTTATCTAATGCGAGAGATTTGATAAATACATATTTCAAGTCATTTTAATGCACCTGCTTGAAATGTAAAATACTCTTATATTGAAATGGGGTTGTTCGTTAAATTATTCAAAATAAATTCTTATAAATTAATTTACTTGGAGAGGTAAAGATTAGAATGATGCACGCCTGGACTGCTTATTCGAAGAATAAAATCAATTTATTTTTTCTATGCGACGTTTCGACGTTCGTTTAAAAGCGTCCTTTTTCGAGCTTGAAAATTATTTTATTGTAAAAAATTCACATGTCAATTATAAATTTGTTTTGTAAATGAAGATATTGTTGTTTTTAGTTGGCGCACCGAATAAATAATTATTATAACAGTCTTTTGATATCTTTTTAAAAACAAACCGTTAAAGTAATAGGCAATAATCTGATTATGTGTATCTGTCTCTGAATATTGGCAGTGCAGTAAGCTAAAAATTGATAGTGCGGCAAGCTAAATATATTGATAGTGTAGCATACTAATTAGTAAAAGTTGCTCGTACCGCCCATTGAAATCTGACTTTGTACTTTCAATCCTTTACACAGATAAATAAGAAAAAAACTTTATTCCAAATAATGCATTCACAGTTAAAAAACTACCAACAAAAGTCAAAGACCTCCTTCTTCAACCCTCGTCCATCCTACAATTACTCCGCGAAACTTTCAAAACTCGAAAATCCTTCCTGCCGCGAGTCAGACCGATCTGCCCCTTCCTCGCGAAATCCTCGCAGCCCGCGGCTCCTGACAAAAAATTCACGTCATCGCGCGCCAAAAAATATCGCGCGTCACAAACGATCCTCTAGCCAGAAACATCATCCACTTAGGCCCCGCTCTATTAATAGTCAGCCAAGGCCGCGGTCTCGTCTCCGCGTCGCGCGCGCGGACACATCTATTTCCTCGATTCTTTTTTTCCAGCCGCGCGCGCGCCGCGTTTTATCGGCGATATACACTTGCAGCGCGAGAGATATAGACTCGGAGATCGCGCGCTCGCACAATCAGCTGCTGTGTCGCGCGCGATTTGCCTCTCTCAGTCTACCGGCGGCTTTTGACGTGCGCGAATCAAATCTGAGCGGCAAGGTGCGTATGGAGGTGTAATCAGGAGCGGCGCGAGTTTTTGTAAAAGAGGACCAAGGCGGTCCTGGCTTTTGTGAAGAATTATTATTGGCAATGAAGTACTCGTTCCGTGGACGCTGGGATGATGAAGCTTATTTTACGGAAAATTAGGCAGTGCGTTTAGTTTCTTTGGGACGCGCTTATTCCGCTAAATCAGCCGAGCGAATTTTCGCTCTTTAAACTCCGCGAGCGCGCGGCAATATAAATCTGTTGACATTACAGTGCTTGCGCGTGGAATCCAAAGCCGCGAGCTTAAAATTAGTAATTTGGCGTTTTCAGATTATACTCGCTTTTTTGCTATCTGGAACGGATTGCGTATCCGTTGAATAATCCGCAGGTGCAACGCGCGCGGTAATTATTACTCTGTGAAACAAGTTTATTGCCCAGTATAACGAACGTCGCAAGGTTAGTTGCGCGTTATTATATGCATCGGGAGAATAATGCGAGAAAGAGCGCGTTTACTCTGTCCGCGATGGTTTTGCGAAACGAATCGATCGGTTAGAAAGTTTTTCAATTTTATGTTAATTGGTATTGGTAGAATATAAGGAAAGGCGTTTTTAAAGGATTTCAAAACGTGCGATAATTCAAAAAAGTGTTCGCCATCGATTGAATATTCACCTGCTTCGTAAATATTTATAAAAATATTTGCCAATCCATCATAATAGTCTGCAATTACTTGCGAAAACAGGCCGAATCTAAAAACGATTTGGTCACTGACACGCTGGATGCATTTCTCCTTTTTTTCTGCCCAAGACGCATATATTTTTCATTAATAATTCATTTACATTGTCTCGATCGTGTACAGCGCCATAAAAATTCTTTGTTTGCTAATCCTAATGAAAAAATTCAGATCTACTCATCTGTAATTGGTCGTTTATATCTCGTTTAGATAATGATTCGAGAAACGGAATAATCAGATAAAACAAGACGAAGAAAGACTCAGATTTCGAAGCTTGAAAAAAAAGGGTACCACTTAGTTGGGCATCATGGATTGGATCTACGGGTCTGTGCAGATACTGGCCCTCTTCTTGTCGATCTTATGGTTCTTCACCTGGCTGTGCGAGCGCAAAAATGGAACAGGTTTGAAACAATGAAACTTTAATCGCATATTGTATCATCTTTCGCGCTTAAAATGATAGATAAACGACGTAATAAAATTTAAATCGACCCAATCTCAAGGAAGTTTAAAGAATTTTAGCAGCGATAAGATTAATAATTACACTAATAATTAGCGGTCAACATCAAATTTTAGCTCTAAATATCTCACCTGCAGAAGCATGGGAAATAGATGAAAATAGTTTACTACATTGAAAATCTATCGGAAAATTTTGTGCCGAAAACGATAAAGGACGCAGGTACTTACTGTAGTTACCCAAAATAACTAGAGCGACATAAGAGAGTTAGATAATAATCTCGAGTACGTAGCCCAGTCCTGATAACGAATTTTAATACCGGGCGGATAACCCATAAAAGCGCTACTGTCAGTAATAATAAGTTCGCTCTCCGAACATCGTCCGTTCGGTATAAAACTACGCCGGCTTTTTCATTGCGAACAGTGAGCGTTCTGTGATTCATAGGTAAAGAGTTCGCATTCTTCGGAAATCGGGACGAGAGGCCTCGCGCCATAATTGTGGCAATTGGCTGTCGGTCGGATCGCCTGAATGTTCGATACATCCGTATCGATAATTCACCGCCTCCCGATAAAAAAAATGTCCACAGGCACGAAGTCCGAATATTAGTGGTTTTCGAGATGTAGGAGGTTGAAGATCTGTTTGTAGAAAAAACTTAAATGCCTTACAACTCAAAAACTTTCTAGTTTTGAATTTTGAGCCCATAAAGACTTTTAAATAAGACATCATAAACTAAATCATATTACATTTCCTTCCAGCCAATTTGACCGGAACTAATTATGTGCAATGTTAATTCAGTTTTTTCAAACTCCTGTATCTCGAAAACTGTTTGTTTTGAGGCTTTGTGCCTGTGGACACTTTTGTTCAGGAGATCACTAAATATAATATATAAAAAATTCAGTCAATTCCACCGAAAGGCAATTTCCATACGGATGGTGCATTGTCCTTTATCTACGCGGGTACAGTTTAACTTGACAATTATAATATCTTTGGTTGAGAATGAATTCTGAGATGCGGCCATATATATATATATTTTTTTTTTTTACATTTGAATGAAATTTTAATCAGTTTTTAGCTTTATACAAATATCTATGTTTCAAAAAAGGAATAGAAAGAAATTTTTATCTCAAAAATATTTGCATATTTGAAAAACGTATTTTAATATATCACGTTCATTTGCTTTTTTGTTGAAAAATGTAAGTTACAAGGTTTGTTTAGCCAGTTTAGTAAATTTATTTTTATTACATTCACGTATATAGTGAAAACAATTTTCAGCTAATTTTTTAACAATCCCATTAATCCTTACAAACAAAAAATATTTAAATAATTTGTCCCGTAAATTATATTAATCTTATAGTTATTAAACTGTAATATTATTCATTTTTGATCTCGAGATAGTTGTTGATAAATATTCTTTAACACGTATAGTCACCGTATACTGCCTTAATCAGTAAAAGATTTCCGCGTCGATTAATTTGAAAGCCAAAAGATTTAAAGTGCTTTTTATCGAATAATGCAGCTGATAATTAATTTCGTTGCTTTTATCAATTTGTACCGAGAACATTTATCACAGTGCCAATGATAGCATCAATTTTTATGTCAAATAAACAATTATCTTAATTATTATGTATCCTTAAAAATTTCTTTAAACGACGTTTGAAATTATTTAAATTTTTTATGACGATTTATAATTATCTGGCGTGCATCTGAATTCTTAAAGTGTGATTTAAACTTTTTTTATTATTTCTTTTTCTATCTAGTTTGTCAAATTTAATTTTTGACAAGCATAACCGATTGCTTCAACGGTTATCCTTCAATTTGCAAAATACTATAAATGCTGCCTTTTTTTATAATCTGATGCGTTCGTCTAAAATTTCTAGCATACACGTCTCGATGGGTTTCAAAATATCATAAAAGAACATTCTTCCCATCTTCTAATTAACAGAAAAGTACTTATTTAAGACTACTCAAATAAAGAGAGTTCGTGACCTGACATGTAACGATTTTTATTACTTATGTAATAGTTTGTTTAGGCTTCTGCTGTACGAAGATCAAGCGAACTATTTGTAATTGTCGGATGCAAAATAAACAACATTTTACATCATTTATATACTATATATATTTTTTACAATTTGAAACTTTGAAAAGTTAATAATCGATCGAAATTCAAAATATTGATACTATTTATTGTTCACTGTTTAAGATAATTGCAATAATTCAATTAATAAAGCTAGAAAATTTTAAATAATCAAATTATGCAAATGATAAATCGAACAAAAATAAGATAAATTATCAGTCAGTATAAATTAATCCAAGATAATCGCAAAAGATTGCACCATGGCATTATTGAGCTATGCGTACGTATTTAAAAAAATGATCATTATCGAGTTTTTTAAGTTTCCTTTCGCCTTCCTAAAGACCAACATCAAATATACTTGTCAATTCAGTAACTCCGGAAGTCTAAACGTCAATTTCAACTTTTTTCGGTCAGTCTTTGTTCGTTCGTCTTTCGAACGGGAACTCGAGAAAATTAACTACTTCTCAAAGTCACATTTTTAAAAAAGTTCTTTTATTAAACGGTGAATAATAATAAATCATTAATGATACCAAATTCGAGAAAACGAATCGCGGATTTCTTTAAAAACGAAAATAAATGCAAACGTGCACACCGCCGTTAGCTGCTGTGCGGCATATTAATTCAAGAAAATTGAATGATTTAATGTAATTTTGCACAATACGAAGGCTGGCAGCACGAACTGAAGCGTCAATTGGCTTGGCGTTGGATTTCAAGAACAAAGAAGAACCGCCGGCAGGAGGAGTTAAGTGATTCGTCCGCGAAAATGGACGAACTGATCGATGGGACTAATGACATATCAAAAGATACATATGTAAGAATAATATATCATTAAATGTAGATAATATTTATACACATAAACTGGTTGTTTTTTTTTTCAAAAATCTTTATTTATTTATTTTTAAAATCACCCGTTTATGTCATTCATTAAACGAATTGCACGATGATCATAAACTCTCTTAATTTGTTAATTCCAACCAGTCGAAATTAATTTGTTTCTTTTACGTTTTGCAAACAGGACTCGAACGTTATAACTTATTACGGCCACGATCAAAAGAATAATTTTCTGTTCTTAAGAATAAATAAACGATCGGAAAAATACGTGGAACTGCAATTTTTTTTGAGCTTGAAAGACGGCCGCTACTACGAATTACCCAGTAAGTACCTATTTTTACCGAACCACCAATTGTTTAGTAGCAACGATACACTAAAGCATTGAATGATGAATCAAAAAGTGTCATCGTTTCCGTAACACTTAATTGCACCTCCGCAGATCATCCGAGCACAGTGACAGCCGATTTCGGAGGCACAGGATGGACTGGCGCTGGATTCAAAATTACAGTTTTAGAGCCGAAATTTCGACTGCGCGTTCTCTTCAATGGGATTTTGAGAAAAAACAGGGGCGACGCCTTGGACGACTTGGAGCACGTCCGACTTAATTGCATGTAAATGTTATAATTGCGTCTTCAACGAGTCAAAGCAAATTGCTTCCTTTGCCCGATGAAGTAATTAAAAAATTGCTGGCAATATGTTGCAGATTCATAGCGAATTGTCGTCCGATCACGCGAGATGAATTTTGGAGCTCGGAATTGCAGGCTGAAACACTCGCTTTCAACACGTGGAATCGATGCAAGTGGCAGAAGCTGATGTACAGTATTTTTTTAACCAACGAATACGAATTCGATTAAAATTTTATAAAATATCAATGTATTTTCAAAACTCTTCAAAATATTGAAATAATTAAATTTTCCAAGCACAGAAATTCGTTAGAAAACGAGGAGGTCCACCAGTACGGGTCGTTTATGGGGCAGGTGACTTTCGAAGACTCCTCGATTACCGATCTTTATCTGCGGGGTCTGAGGCAGCAGCATCTGGGAAAATTCGACGCCGTTCATTTCGAGACGTACATTGCCCTCACCGGCATGGATAATCTGGGATTTTCTTTTTACTTGAGCTTTGCCGACGTCAGGAATGGCTTGAAAAAGTATGATTATGACAATTCGCTTTGGCTAATTAAATTATAGGTTGAGGAAAGTTTCAATTTGCATTACAATCGCTTTCCAAATGATTGCTAGTGATGTAAAATTTATGTGTCGTAAAACGTCGCTTATTATATAATTTTTAGAAAGAAAAATTATTTTACTTTACTCTGAACTTATTTTCTAGTATACAATTAGGGCACGTTAAAGAACCAGTAGAGAATGTATACACCATTAATTCTCTAAATTTCCCCAAAGATATTATTCACGGCCTTAACAAAAATATCGACAGATTGTACAAGTTCGAGTTCGCAGGTTAAAATTAATTTTTGATACTCCCAAGTATTTTTGTACATTGCACGAAGAATCGTTTTTCAGTTTTATGTTTTATTTCAGCTGGAAATCGAAAGTACACTGCGATCGTCAAATTAGACGCACAGAAAAACGGAAGGTCTTACTTTGGCGGTTGTCCTTGCGATTCAATGTACACTTATTGCAACGTTGAATTAGAACTGAATGGCAGCCCTGGTATGTTTGCGAAAATCAATTTCAAATGAAATCTTTTACCGTTAAGTTAGAATAAGAGAACAATTTAATATTGAAATCAAGAAAAAAATTTTTAAATTAACGCGTATGCAAGTACATTAGTAGCTTTCGATCTGAATTTTTTATTATCATATATTTTATTATTTATTTATACATCAAAAAATTCTGTTCATTAATTGCCGTTTGATATAATAAATTCGGCATCTGCAGCCTTTAAAAGTGTGAATTTTCAAATACTCTGCTGCCTTATTATTAAATTAATAAGCATAGTTGAAAAATTCTACAGGATTCGGACTGCTGGAAATACGATCCCAGCCTTCAGACCGCTCGTCCAATTCCGACATCAAGCCTCTACCCTCCAAAAGCTTGTCCCGAAGCGCGGGGTCCGCGGACGATTCGCGCGCTTACGCGCTCTCCTTCGACGACGAGCGATGCCAGAGCGAGAAGCTCGTAGGCGGCAAGGGAGCATCGCTGGCGGAACTGTCCGCTATGAAAACTACACAAGTACTGCTTTTTTATTGTACATTTATTACGCTATAGCCTTCTTTGCACGATATATGCGAATCAGTGCAAGAAATCTTCCAAAAAAACGCGAATTTCCAAATTTAACCCACCATCTTTCGCATTAATCGAACCCCATCATCCTAATAGTTCACGGTTCCCCGGGGCTTCTGCGTGACCGTCCACGCTCTCGACGCCCACATCAAGTACCACACGAGCCTGGAAGCGGCAATCGACGAGTTCGTCAAAGTCTGCAGCGGGGAGAAAGTCGGCTCCGTCAAAGAGTACAGCGACAAGTGAGCGAGATACAAATCCTTCATTCGAACCCGAGCGAAATCCCTGAATGAAAAACAAACATGCGCTTCCAGGGTTGTAGCTCTGATCGAAAGTACGCCGGTCCTCCACACGGTGCGGAAGGCGATTTTGGAAGCCTTCGAGGCTCTGAACTTGGCCGACGGAGAGGGCAGCTACGCCGTTCGGTCGAGCGCCGTGGGCGAGGACAGCGAGGACACCTCGGCCGCCGGTCAGAATTCGACGTACCTCGGTGTCAAGGACGCCGAGGAGGTCGTCAAGTACGTGGCGCACTGCTGGGCCAGCCTATTCACCCATCAGAGCATCGAGTACAGGTATGTGCAGATAATCGGCTCTCCTTCCGTTTCTGCGGACAGATTTTAAAAGTCTATTCGCCTAAAAATTCAGACGGCAGCACGGCCTGGCGGTGAAGGCGTCGATGGGAGTTTGCGTGCAGCAGATGGTGGAGGCGGAGGCGGCCGGGGTCATGTTCACCAGGCATCCCCTCACGGGCAATCCCAAAGAAATCTTCATCACCTCGAACTACGGACTGGGAGAGGTGAGTTATACTTTCACGAGAAAGAAATTGGTAAAAAAAACGTCTGAAAACCCTTCCATCCCCCTCCCCCCGCAGGCGGTGGTATCAGCCCTGGTCGACCCGGACACCATCCTGATCCAGCGCAACCCTCTGACCAACTCTCTCGGCGTGAAGAGCGCGACGATCGGCAAGAAGTCGCAGAAGATCAGCGTCGACTCCGAGGGCGGCGGCACGCGACGCCACTCCCTCACCGAGACGGAGAGCGCGAAGCTGTCGCTCGCCGCGGAAGCAGCTCTGAGACTGGCGGAGATCGGCGTGGATCTGGACGAGATCTACGACGCGCCGCGGGACGTCGAGTGGGCCGTGGGAGGCGGCAGGGTTTTCCTGCTGCAGTGCAGGCCGGTCACCGCCCTCGACGCCTGGACGGAGTTCGAACTGACGCATGAATTGGGTTTGTACTGGGTTATATAGCTATTTTTTTTTTTAGGAAAAATTAAGTTATGAAGATCAAATTTTATGAATAGTGAACAAAATTCAGATATACTTCCATTAAAAGTAGAATAATAAATTACAGTATTTTTTCACATAAATTCCATACATACCGTATACAAATCACAAGTACATCGGCTTCTAACTTTGCACTCCAAACAACAGCCTATCTAAAAAGTACACTCTTTCTCAAAACCCAGGCTCCGGCGCGCCGAACGACACCGACATCATCTCCTTCGCCAACGTCGGCGAGGTCCTGCCGATGGCCGCCACCCCCCTCACGCTGAGCACCGTAATCCGCGGCTTGAATCTCGCGACCGAGTCTTCCTTGCTGCGGAAGGAGACGATCGCGCCGCTCACCTACGCCAGTCACATTTTCATCGTCAACATGAGGTGCACCCTCAATTACATAAATGTGAGTAGTGCCATTATCTATCGATACATTTGAATAAAAAAACTAATCCTCGAATTTTGAGACTACACCAAGACCGAAACTAAAAATCCCCCTTTTCTTTTATTCCCTCTCTAAGCTCCTTCTGCGCTTCGTCCAAGAAAAAATCACCCTCGGCAGCCGAGTGATGGAGATCGCGGTCGCGGGCCGCTCGATCATCACCCCCGAGATCCACGAGACCGCGAAGCGACGCAACGGCGTCCAGAACCTGGCGGGCCAGCTGCGCTTCGGCGGCGACATGGTCGCGGACCTCTGGCGCAACCTCGAGGCCGTCCAGCAGGCGGAGAGCCTCGCCGAGCGGTGCCGAGGATTAAGGATCGTGAGGAATCTGGAGGAGATCGAGGAGCCGCGGGTGATATACGAGGGTTTGGAGGAGCTCTTCGAGATGTTCACGAAGACCGCGAGGAATCACAACTTCACGTCGAGGAGCAGCATTTTTTATCAGGTCGTGCTGATGTCGATACTCACGGAGGGCAGCGAGGAGTTCACGATGGAGCACTACTCGGACATTGCGGTATTGCTGGGTTCTTGCAGCGATGTGATCAGGTAAAAATGAAGTGTATTTTATGGAAATTCTTTCGAGTTTATCATAGATTTTGCATCGGAAGCTACAATTGACCCGTTTTGTTTCGATAAGCGCACAAGTGCCAGTTGTTTTGAAGCAGATAACAAAGACGATCAAAGATAGCGGATTGAGCGAGCAATTTAAGAACGTCGAACATTCCGATGCAATGGACTGGCTCTTATCGAACTGTCCCAAAGCGTACGAGCAGGTCCAAGAATTCATAAAGGTGCACGGTTATCGAGCTTTCGAGGAGTTCGATCTGATCACGGAGACCTGGGGCATGAAGCCCGAAAAATTCCTCTCGACCATCCAAGTATAATATATTCCTCCATACCCAACAATCCATCGTGTATTATGACCGCTAAAAACCGCGCAATCTCCCTTTCAGTCGATGATGGCCACGAGCGGCGGCAGCACAGAAGCCGCCCCCAGCAAGGACCTCACCCCCGGCGAGACCGTCGCCCTGCTCAAAACCCCGAAGAAACGCAGCACGAGGTGGCTTCTCCGCGCCCTGCTGCCCGCCTCTCGCAAGGCGGTCGTCCGCCGCGAGATGACCAAGTCCCTGGTGATCGAGCTCGTGCACCACCTGCGACTGGCCTATCGCAGACTCGCGACGCTGCTCGCCAGGCAGGGCAAGATACCCGACGAGATGCTCGTGTTCTTCTTCACTCACCAGGAGCTGGGACGCCTGATGGAGGGGCCGGATCCGGCGCTGGTGAGGAAGGCCGTCAGGAGGAGGAAGCTCAGGCCCAAGCTGCAGCGGCACAAGTACAGGGAGGTGAACTTCGGCATACCGCTGCCGATCGAGGTGAGATGGGGTTGGATTTTTTGATTTGAGGGAGAGTACAATTTGCTTTTTTTTTCCTCGTAGTGTTAAAAACTTGTATATATTGTTGAATTGGATTGAGAGACTTGGACGTCTGCTATTGTCGGTACCTCGTACCCCCCTTAAGGAATTTATTACTAAATTCGCGTGTGTTTTGTAATTCGCTGATTTATTTTGATATAGAAAAATTAAAAACGAATATTGCATAACCGTCAAGGTACAGTCTTCCGAGAAATTTATAAAACAAATGTTTTATCGACGTTTAAAAAAAAAAAAAAAAACAAATCTTGAAAAAAATTCCGGCGAACGAATTAGACATCCGATTGAAAATACCGCCCGTTCGCGAATTTTTGTCCAAATGAAGCTGAAAGCCTGCTACATGCGGAGAGCCTTTGTCTATGCGCCACGCGTTCTGCGCGAAATCCTTACAGAAGTTCTTTGATTTATCCAACATTACTTTTTGCCTGTCTTTGAAATCATTTATTTTAAAAATAAAAATCGCCTAATAACTAATTTGGAGCTGGTACCGTGACGGCATGAAAATTGAAGCTGCAATTTAATTAAGCTTGCCGAAAATTGCAGCACATCGTGACACCCCACTTTATTCTCATAAGATGTTATTCTTACGTATTGCTTAATTTTTACATCAAATAAACCTTAAGTACACTTTAAATTATAATTAATAATTTAAAAGATTGTCAAAGTTTAAATTTGCAAATAAATTTACAATTAGAAAATTGAACGTCGTAGTTGCGATTAAAAGTTGACTATCTACATCTTGATAAGCATTTCTTTGCGTTACGTTCTGTACTACGCAAAACGATCAATACGGAAGGAATAACTCAAGATATAAAACGCAAAGCAGTGCTTCTTAAGTAACCAGTCGGTGGACAATAAGCGCGTAGCATCAGCAGTAACCGAGACGGACGACTCGAATTCGCAACGCGCCGTCTCCCGAAGTCTGCAGACGCGCATTAGAAACACAGACACACGTTCGCAGCAGCCTCAAATATACACAAACTCCCCCTCGCATCGCGCGCGTCGCGAATCGCCGGCGCTCGGATCTCGGCTGCTGCGGCGACGCTCTCCGCGCACACCCCCCGAGCTCTTGGCCGGAGTCCTAATTTTTGACAAGTATTAAGGGTCGTTGCCGGGCGCGCAACTCCGCCACCTATCTCGCCAACCCAGCCGAACGATGGTCGCTCGAGGGGGGCTGGGGAGAGTCCGAGGCAGAGCCCCGCAAGAGCACTAAGCTCGGGCCCGACTCCGAACGGAGTGATGCCTCGCGCGGCCGAGCCCGCTTTTATACCCGTTTCGCAAAGCTGTGTGTGCGACCGTGTGTATAAACTGCGACGGAGTGGGACGCCGGCAGCCTCCTCGGATTCGGTGTATTGCCGTTATATATACGTTTTTCGCGCGTGTCTGTATGTGCAGGCTACTGTTCTGTCATGCGCTGAAAAAGAAAAAAAAAAGAAATTAGAGATATACGAGAGACGAGGATGCTGACGAGCGCACATGACTTATTGGCTCGATTACGCAATCGACTTGCGATTTTTGTTATTCGGAATTTTTAAGCGAATTTTAACTGTCGTTCAGTATTGATAAATTTTAGAAGAGTTATTGCTGTGTGTTGTTTGTACTTTTGAATAGTTTATTTATGTTTAAAGTAAGCCAAAAATAACTTGCAAAAGTAATCTTGAAAATTTTTCAATTTTCGTCGTAAAATCCGTACAATAACAATAACATAAAATGAATCGTTGAACTACGTCGTGAGACGCGGGCAGTGCCTGCCTCTTACGTTCTATTTTACGTCTAAATAAGCGATAATTTGCTTCTATTTTTAAACATTTCGAAAAACGATATTTTAATTAATTTTTTCGTGAACCTTACTTTTAAAAAAATAGCATTTTTAATTCTGTAAAAGAATATATTAAAAAATTTTTTTAAACATGCAATAAAAAAACTATTTTATATCGTAAATCCTAACTGAATTGTATTCACATTAAATTGACTAGCAAGCAATACCTTACAAAGTGCTTGCAGAAAAAAGTTAGTAATCTTTCCTTCAACCGTTATGTAAGCGTCGCACGAGCTATCATTTAACATTTCATTCAAATTTTCAGACTACAAAGCTAGCGACCTTGGCAAAAGGCGTGCTAATCCAAGGCACGTCTGTGTGCAACGGCGTAGTTACCGGGCGGGCCTGCGTGGCCCTCACGCTCGAGGAAGCCTCGGAGATCAAAGCAGGCGACATTCTTATCACCCACGCGACCGACATCGGCTGGAGTCCTTACTTTCCGCTGCTCTCGGGTGTCGTCACCGAACTCGGAGGACTCATCAGTCACGGAGCCGTCGTGGCGCGAGAATACGGACTTCCTTGCATTGTCAGTGCCGACAGTGCGACGAGACTGATAAAAACAGGTAAGAGACGGGTAATTTTCTAATTCGTTTCCTGAAAAGATTTTTTTAATAATTTAGGGTTAATTAGCTAATTTTTAGAATTAGCAAAATTGATTGTGATTCTTTTTGTCTTTTCAGGTGAAACTGTTACCTTAAATGGATATGCAGGTACATTGCAAGTAATAGACGAGAGTTGATAAAGAATTACGCCGAAGTGGTTTTATGTATAAAAAGTAAAATTTTTATTTTGATAAAATAAATATATATACTTTTTTAGTGTTGAAACAAATCAATGTTTCAGCAAAAACCTTATTGTAGATATTTTCAGTTAATTTTTTTCTACAATAGTATAAAACAAAGTCATATTTTGTATATAAATTCAAGATAACTAGAATATATTGCTTTTTTCTGACTAATCTTGCAAAAGCAAAATAGCAGAAAGAAATTAAATAAGTTTCATAATCTATACAGTCGTTAATTCATTAGAACCTATATCCCCTGAACTCTTTTCATTATCTACAAGACAAGACAGCTGCAGGTACATTCGCTGTTTAGCTTTGGTTAAGATTATTTCAATCCTCTCTGCATCTGCTTTACTAACTGGCTCTGGTATGGCCTTCAAAGTTTCATCAAAAAAGTTTCTGCAAAATAAATAAAACAGTGTAAATGTATAATTCCTTGAATGAACTTTTCAAGCAAAAACTGAATCGAATTAAAGTTTGCTTACTTCGCTCGGGTTGTGCAGTAATATTCTAATGCGTTTTTAAGTAGTAATATATCAGTTCTAGCCTGTATAATACCAGAAGGACTAAATCGACCATTTACGCAGGACATTAAACGTGCTAATTCTTCAGAAATAGTTTCGACAATATGCGACAGCACCCGTTGTAGTAAGCGCGGAGAAACACGACGCACCTTAAAATTAATTTAAAATTAAAATTTTTTATTCGTTTGATTAATTTAGTTCCAACATATTTTTTTTTTTTTTTAATTTACCTCTGCGTGAACTGCTATTAAATTTGCTAATATTTCTTGAGCATATGGCCTTACATAGGTAGTAGGAAGATCTGAGTTCCAGTCTAAGTTTCCAACATACATGCTAGGCTCTATCGTTCCAACGAGAGGATCGCAACGGCGCTCAAGGTACGCATCTAAAACGGCCGTATCTAAAGTTTGTAACTGGGTCCAATCTGAATTATAACCGACCATATTTAACAGATCTGGATATCCATGAGATTTAAGATTTTCTTCGATTTTTGGTAATATCACTTGCAGTGTGTATCGAATATTGCTCAAAGAAATTAGCAGGCACTGTTCCCAAGTCTAAAATAGAAAAAGTCAATCGTCTATATTCGTGTGTTAATTGATAGATGAATAAAATTAATTAAAACCTAAAATTTATTTAAAATAAATAGTTTAAACCAGAATAAAAGCAAAAAATAAACTTACTGGACCGTGTGATTTACTATCCCTTATCCTATAAGTGGCAGGTGAACTAGTAAGACGTGACATTGAAGTAAGTTCATCATCGATAGTATCTTCACTGCCACTGAAGGCCAACTGTTGAAGGCAACGTGCAAATGCCGAAAATAACGACTTTATCGCATCCTGATACAGCACTTGCTCGTTTACACTGGCCAACAAAGGCGCTTCTCTCGGACCACAAGCTACTGCAGTTTCTCGAGCTAATTTTGTCACCTCCATAACCATTTCCTCAAAAAGTGATGGCTAAAGAAAGCAAAAAATTATTTTAAAATACTTGACAACAAAATTAATACAAAAATAAATACCAATTTAGTGATCCCTCCTTCACATTCATCTAAATATTCAATTTCCCAAGTTTCTTTACGATTTAATAAAAGTATATTATCAGCAGTCTGTTTAAAAAGACCTAATAAACATTGTAATCTACAAAATAATTGTAAAAATTAAATTTTTTATGAATTAAATCGTTTTTATGGAATTTTTTTTGGACTAAAAATAATCATTCTTTTACAAATTACCTCAAATCAAATAAAAACTGTCCAAATATATCTAAGGCGTCACTAGGTAAATCTAAATGAATGAGTGATGCATACATATGCCTTATAGTCTTTAAGTTATTAAGAAGCCAAGGAGCATCTAAACTAGAGTCACAAGAACTTTTCATGGCATCGACAGCATGCTGAATACTGGATAGCACCAAATTCTGAAATTAAAAAATAAATTTTTTTAGTAACTATTGATATTTTTTGCTAAATATAAATAACTTAATAAATATTTAATAAAGGAACGGTTCTTGTTTTAATCACTTACTTTAAATGGTCCTTGTTTCTCTGTATCTGCAGTAACATGTAATTGTCCTGTAAAATAACTCTGACCTAATCTCCACAAATCTGGCAGCTGTTCCATAACAATGTCACATAATGCTTCAATACATTGTACGTTTGAGGGAGCGTTGTTTTCCTCAGTTTTAGTTAATTTAAAATTTTTAATAGACATTGGCGTCGACGCATTTGATTTTATGGCTAAACCTCCTCTATAATCATCTTCTCTATTTTCAGATTCCAGGTACTCATTTGTACATGCTTGTATACTTTTTTCTAAGTATTTTCCATGAGAAACTAAAATTTAAATATAAAATTTATTGTTTAAAACAATTTATTTACAAAAAATTAACTTGTGTATAAATTAAATGTACCTATTGCATCCCAAGCTGGATCTCCCTCAGCTTCTAAGTTTATAAGATGTCTAATAATTTTCTTTTGTTCTTCTAACGTGAATGGCACTTCTTCTAATTTTTTTCTTAGCACCTCTCTTAGAGTCTCTATTCTATATTCTATTTCCCGCAACACTTTTTTGAACACTTCGACTTCAGTATTTTTAAACAAGTTTTTAACGCGTGCATAATCGTTAATAACGAGATCATAATTTCCATTTTTTATGTTTTTTTCAATGTTAACAGGCATGCAAAATAGGAATTTATATCTCTGCATAACAGATAATGCATTTCTTGTTGCATCTGCTCTTTCTCTCCTAGCTAACACATCATCAAACAGTTTATTAGCTTCTGTCATGGACTCTTTGATTGCAGTCTCAAGTTTTTCCATAGGATTTTCACCATATTTCTTTTCATCGGCTTCAAATTGATCTTTCAAAAGCATAAGTGTATCAAGCTGCTCCATTACTGATCCAACATTGGCCTAAAATTATAATATTTACATTGATAAAAAGACTTAAATTAATTGCAACTGTTACCCAATTTGACAATAAGTAAATACCTTTAGGAATGACAGTTGACCCTCTTTTTGAGAATTAACTTTACGCCGTAGATATGCCAAGCCTGCTTTAAGATCATCTAAAGATGTTGCATGATGATGTTGTAGCAAAAACATACCTGGATGAAACTTTTCACTCGTTAATTCACCACTAGCATCTCCAAAAAGTTCAAATAACTCCTCTTCAGGAAACTTTTTTCTGGAAAAAATTAAAAATAAATTAAAACTCTTTGTAATGCAAAATTTTATTAACAATTTGTAATTTTACAATAACTTACTCATTTCCTTCTACACTGAGGCCCAAAGGATCTTCTTGCTGATAGTTTGTAGGAGAGAGAGCTCTTCTGCCCCATACAAAACTTTGCACTGGAGCTTCTTCAACCCATACTGCCGACTCTTTCATAGGACCAATTGTTTCATGGTACCCTCTAAATTGAACTGTTGAAGTTCCTTGGCCACCTTGACGGGTTGTTACTATTATGTCACCCCTGCCCTTGCAAGGCCCAGATCTTGCAATAATTTTGTTTGGTGATTTCCATTCTGCTGATAATAAACAGTCGCATCCACATATTGTAAGGCCTAAAAATATAAATTATTTGTTAATGATCAATAATGCAAAAAAATTTTTAAATAGCAAAATGAAATTTTTACTTATTTTATTATTTTAAAATATGCATTTCTTAAAGAAAATAAAGAAATAAAAGATAATTAACAGTATAAAAGAATTTTTAAGCAAAGCTCAATGAAGTTGTGCAAGTGTAGTAAAATTTAGAAAGCAGGTCACAACACATGAATAGTTAAATGAAATGGTATCAATGATTATAGTACATTTAATTGTACAATTAAGCAAAAATGATAAGATATGATTATAAATCTCCTACAATTACTACTATATTGTTTATTAAAATCTTGGAAGAAAAATCAACAGGAAACCAGCTCAAAGAAAACAGCTAACTTACGTAAATAAAAAACAAATTTTTCCTTCAATAAGCTCTGTAAAATGATATCTAAAATCGCAAAAACAAAGTTGAATGACAGTTACAACTAACCTATAAGTTCCTGGGCCTTGGTACCAAGGAACTCGCCCCGAATGGTGATCCGAGTACCCGGCGGTCCCTCCTTCGGGGATATCCCGGTAACTACTGGCGGTGGGGCCATCCTCGTTCTTTTCAGTACCAAGACATTCGTTTCTCGCTGATGAGAGCACGGATATCCTCAAACTTGTCCCGCCCGACTGTTGTGCCCGAGGACGACGTCTTCATCTCTCCCCGAGAGCTGAGAATGAAATATCCACCCACATTAATGTTCGTCGCGGATTTCGCGGCGCGTTGTGAACGGGTTAGGTTGGCATTGTTGTTGGCAGCACTTGTTGATCGATCGCGCAACTTTTTTGAAAGATTTAAGGTATAGTTTTTATTTTTACATCCTTTGAAATGTAAGGTCTATACAAAGACTAATAATTTTTACATTTTATTAAATATTAAAATTAATTAATTAAAATCTATAAAATCTATTATTTTAAATTTGATTCTAATTGTATATAAAATATATTTTTCAAAAGTTTCTGAAGATTGAAATTGAAATAAAACGTTCGTTTAATTATTAACAAGATTAACTTTAAAATAAAAAAAATTATAAAGTTGAGGAAAGGAAAAATAAATTATACAGCAATATTTTTATTGAATTTTCTATTTAATAGTGCGACAAGCCGACATTAACAAATACAAGTCTTTTTCATCACACGCACAAAACGCATTTCCTTCGATGAACATCACCGAGAGGGCAAAAAGTAAAATAGAGGAAATCATCACACGTTCTGAAATTAGAAAAACTAGTAGTAAAGGTGACGAGTATGTTTCAAGTGCGTCTACCTTTCCACATGTGCACTGAAAAACTGAAACTACTTTTTTTTTTAAACTAGCGACACAATTTATTATATAGCCCAGGGATGAAAGAAACGTAGCTTTAATATCGAATGGATTGACGCTCGTTCAAATTACAAAAATACTTCCAAACATGACTTGCACAATGTACATTTTGTGAAGTGTAATTGCGCTTAAAAAATTATCCTAATAAACGTTAAAAAAGTTCGCGTGACGATTCAAAGGAAAATTGATCGTACATATATATCAAATAAGGTGATGTAAAATGGGAATGTAAAAATGAGTCTTTTAAAATTAAACGCTAGTGGAAATATTTTTATAGAGAACCACTCGACATTGATTGCTAAATCATTTTAAAATTGTATTTTCCTTAAGTTTACGTCCCAGTAATTAAGAAAAATACAACGGTTGAACTTATAAAGCTTTTAAAAAACAATGAAAGATTTCGAGACTTAATTAATAATATTTTCACAAAAAATCGTCTTTTCCATCAGAAAAATTGATTTCATTTCATTCAAGGACTAAGACTTATATAAATTTTTAAACTTCTAAAATTTTGCTTTTGTTGCGGCCAAAAATCTAATATATAGCTTTGTATATCTCAGAAAAATATTTGAGAATATTTTATAAATAAGCTCAAATAAGTACATACAAATATATTATTTTCTCACAATCAGTCTCAGCCATAGTCCATATTTTATTACAAACGTTTCACGCAATTTTTCGCGCATAGATATATTATGGTTAAAACCTATTTGATTAAAACCATTTTGTTTTTCTGTTTAAGTAAACGAACGAAAGGAAAAGTTATTCAAACGATAAAAGAAGAAACTATTCGACGCATCGCTCGTTTAGTTTTCCCTTCAGCACTTGGCAAAGAGCAAATCACAGTTTGGCAGATGACTTTCTTGCGTTTGTAGGGAACAGCTTAGAAATGACTTAGAGCAGAGTGCGAATCGTTTGGCGTATACATACAAATATACAGAGTTTATGAGCGACGCGCTGAATTACATTTGAGTTTCTCGCAGAGGTATTGTAGATAATTCGCATTTACAATGCCGCACATTTTCCGGGGACGACAAAAACGGTATCATATAATGAAAATAAAATCTATAACTACGACGAAAGATGTAAAATTAAAAACCAAATTTACAAATCATAATATTTTAAAATGAAACAGTTAAGAGGGGCCTATAAAATCTATTTACACATATTAATAAATTAATAAAGTTTCATTCAATTATACAAATTTTTTATACTTGTTTAACAAATATAAATTCATATTATGCAACAATTAACATGTTTAAATTGAAATTTTATATAATTCGCCTTTAACAAGTAAAACTGTCATTATAGGTCTCTCTTAACTTTTCCAGTGCTTCTTAAATCACTATCTTCAGCCATAGCTTAGTTGAATTCAAACGAATTAATATATTACATTTTTCGAAGTCATCATGTTTTGCATCAGCAGTGACTTGTATTGCACATAATTTTCGAGATTTCAAAGTGTTACGTTTTCATGCACAGTTGACAGTCGAAATAGTTTTTGAACACTGCCTGAGCAACACACAACAAACTCATTGATAATTCGGAGTTTCATAGTCAACAACCACAATAAGACATGTGTCGGTGTATAAACTAAATTATGAACTAATATATGGTATAATAACAAAAAGAAAAAAACTTAACAAACTGTAGGTAACACGTAGACTTTTTCGTTTCAACTAAAGATGAAAACAGTGTAATGGTAAACCTATTGATCCCACCTTTTCCAAAGTAATTATGACTCTCATCTAGTTATTTTTTTTCATGCAGTATTATTTGTAGTATCGGATTTCACAGCTCTGATTTTTCATAGCCTAGGTGAAGCAGTAACAATGAATAGTAGCAGTTTATGGTCCCTAAAAAGTTTCGTTGATTCAATTTATGCACGATTGAATCGATGACAATTACGTTAAATAATAAAGGTTTGAAATACTGGTTCGAAAGTTAGTAACTTGTATGATTCAAGCAAAGAATCCCTGTAAAAGTACCTTAAATGCAATAATTATTATCTGGTACTTAATGCCCATTTTGCCTCGAATGAGATTTATTTATAATCAGAATTTTGATAATATATACTAAAAAATTTTCAAAATTGACATAAAATTTAAAAAGTCATTGTTCTGAATCATAAAGATCTTATTTTTAACGTATATACAAATTATGTGATGTAATGTATATAGATCCTTTTTAAGAATCTTTAAAAAATCTCAAAATTTTTAATATAAGAAAGACGTTTTTAGACTAATAATACACTTCTAAAGTAGTGTAACCAGCACTACAAATCACATATATTCAATACCAAAAATGCATTAAAAAACTTGTTACTATTCATAGATACTGTTCAGCCAAGATTTTCAATTTTCTCTTTATACACACTTAAACAATCACACTATTTTATTGCGAAACCAATAACTAGGTTTGCACTCAACTTCACATAATAACTGAATCGAGATATCTATATGTATAACATGTATAATCGTGTAGTGCCACACAAATTCGCGCGATTTATCTGCTTTTTTACAATCATGTATAGATTGAAGGTAAAACAACGAAAGTAGAAGAACATAGACGAGACATAGTTAAAACAATTATATTCTATGTTATTGGAAGTCAAGGTGGTTTTTTGCACTTAAACTAGAAATATATATGACTCCATTCTCGTATTGAAGTCACTTTAATCTTGCATCTTCAACTTACGTTTTTAAAATTCTTTTTTCTTTTTGAAATTCGATTGTGCCTCACAGAAATCCCTAAATGTAGGGCATAGTTAAATACCACTCGCGTGATTTTTCACAGGAGTAATTAAGCAGATTTGTACAAGGACACATTTACATCTTTTACACGTCTTACTCTCTGTTGCTGTGATGCGTCACCTTTACATGTGATGTATTAATAATATTTATATAAACAATTTTTTAAATATATATATATTTATCTGTGTGTATATATATAAATTTTTATTTATAAGAAATCTTTAAGCATATTAAAATTCTTCAAATATTAGGCACATAGAACACACAATGATTTTCTTCATTCTCGTTTAGTATACGCAGTATCCCTTAACATCTCAGAGCACCGAGAGTATAAGGTATCGTATTACAAAAATCTTGCACCGCAATATGTATATATAATTCACTTCTACATATAATTTACACAATTCTCTTTTGCAATCGTTGCATTTTTATTTCCATCGTAATCGATTATGCATATTAATATGCAGAAAATTTAAAACCATTGAACTGACGTAAAATATATTATATTTATATATTAAATATGTATACGTCGTCCACTTCTATATCATTCTTTTATATACACAAACACTACACGCTCAAATTATCGTGTTTTAAATATTTTTTACTTTATATTTATATTTATATCTGCATAACTCGGTCGAATGAATGAATACTGTTAGGTGTATTTTAAGGCACTCGTGCGGTAAATACATATATCGGTGTTTTTTTTTTATATATTTATCAAATCTTTTTAAGAAAAACTTCGATAAGTAGAAAAGAAGAGGAGATAAAATTTTGATTTTTCGATGCAAGTATCGTCAAGAATTTCCACAGTATATTACTCGGAAATTATTTGTCTAAAGCCGCGGCGATTTCTAAAAATGCGTTTGTTTTTATGCTTGTTTCATCAATAAGCAGATTTTTACAATAAATATACTTAACAAATTACGCAAGAGATCAAAAATAAATGTTTACTTTCTCTTTGAACACTTTTGCAAAGCACTTTAAGGCACTACTTTTTTCTGAATACAATTTCTTTTTCCAATAATATTGAAGCAAATTCTGAAACTCGAGACTTATTTTATTATCGTTCAAAGGAAAAAGAATGCTTTGATCATCGCGGGCTTTTTCCTCTTTATAACTATTATTGTTTTACATTTGACACCAATTTTACATACAATCCATCGTAAAACAGAGATACGTCTATTACCTTTTCCTTTGTTTTATACAAAAACACCTGAGTGTTTTGCATAATATGTATGTATTTGTATATTTACATAATGCGACATTATGTGGAACGAGTTCGGAAACTGGAATAGAATAAATCTATATATTTCGTATTTTTATGTATAATATATATAAGTCTCTTTTACAATATAAATAAAACGTTATTTTTTTACTCTTACGAATCGCTCGTTTGGTTTAACGAACGGTTTCATTCATTATGAATCGCTTTTAAAAAACTGACGGTTATCCTGTAATTCTTTTGTACAAGTCGAAGGCATCATGCTTCATCATCGCGAGAGCATAAAACGCAAAAAATAAAATCTAACATATATAATATTTATATCTATGTAGTATACCCCTTCCTGATTCTAAAATGTCTTTGGCTAAAAAGAACTACCTTGTGTGACTTACGGGTATACGATAACCCCGTCTAGTGTTGCATCCAGAACCAGTTTTCCTTCAATATATTATTCTTATTTCGTGCAAAAATTCACTGCAAATACTTTCAAGAAACTAGAGTGCGATTTGTAATCTTAAACACTTGAATTTTTACTCTTTAGTCTCATCCGTTTGCTTGCCGGTGACTTGTTGCATCCCATCGAAGACTGTTGCAAAATCCTAAAAGGATGTAAGTGTTAGCTCTGAATTTTTAGGATTTCATTTAAAAACTTATTAAATAGATATAAAATTCTTTGGTTGTATGAAAACATACTTATAAAATTAAATTAAATAGAAAAAATAATAAAGGACTATTACGAGATAGTGAAAGTATCGAAATTATTTTTCAAAGTATGAATTACGTAGTTTACTATCTTCTTGTTAAAAATCATTAAAAACTTTACGAATTTGTACTAGGAAAATGCTTATTGCGCTATATATTCAATAAAAACATCTTTGCGCTACTTATTGCCTCGACAACAAAAGAAAAAAAAAGGTTGGCAAAAGTACTCTATCTAATTATTATTTAATAATAATTTATATAGTTAAGTGACCTACTAAATATAAAAAGTACTTCATTGCTCAACTGTATTAATGTAAAAAAATGATTATTTGCTTTTATATTTGCAAAAGTAAATAATGAGGAATCGAATATTTTGAGCAAAGTATAGCTTTGCATGCTCTAGAAAGCTTATTGATAGGTATAAATCAATAACATACTTGGACGGCGATTTGCAGGGGCGTGAGCTCCCCGGGGACGCAATCGGTTCTCACGATATTTGGCGGTAGGAGTTTGGGACACAATTTCCCTGTAAAAATGAGGAACAGCATATGTATGGCTCGGCGCTGCGTCAGCTCTGTGTGCCGATGCTGATAACCCGCCAAGTGTCGTCGGTGCCTTAGGGTCGAGGGGAACCAGCGCTCGCACAGCATGCAGTACCTTCGATGCCTTATCGTCGCCTGTAAATCAAAGCCATATGTTTTACTCATGCCACGAGACGAAAAGTGCGCTCGAACTTCCGTCGAATGCTAATAAACTGACTGAACTTTCGGTGACCCTTTAGTTTTTCTCAAGCGTAATATCGTTTGTTGGAAACTGCTTGAATTTGAAATTGATTCGCGTATTAATATTGATTAGAAATTTACTTAAATTATCATTTACCCCGCATAAAAAAAGCGGCTTATATTTAAATGATTTCGTTAATAGGACAATTGAATATTTACATGATAATGATAATGCAATTAAGCATAAAATTATTTAAAAGCAATAAAAACCTTATTTTTTTGATATGCCGAAAGTAATTCTAATTAATATTAATACACCTAATAATATAATATATCTAATAATATCATTATAACTGCTGTTTATTACAAAAAAATTGCAAAGAATTTATCGATCATTCAATAAGTTAACGAATTTTTTTCAATTTACAAAGTAGTGCACATTCGTTTGAATCAATATTTATAGAAACGTTATCTTGATAAGGAAGTATTTTTTTTCGAGGGCGAGACCTTATTTTACAAAATCAGTCGCTTACTAGTCTTTATGGTATGTCGTGAGCTATTTTTATGACAAAGACCTATGACGTTTATTTGAGTTATCTTGAAGCATTGTGTGCGTAGATAAGTATCTTTCCATTATGTCTTATTACTTTTTAAATTTTAATTAGCATTTCCTTAGAAATATGTTGCTTGTAAGAAAAAATAGTGAAAAAATTAATTAAATTATTTAAAATGGCGAGGCAATTAAATCACTGATTTAAACTGTACAAAATTGATAACTGAGTTGATAAATTGATAACTGACTTGACAAATAACATAAGCTAAAAAATTTCATTTTTTAAAGAATCAGCTTTTATTCGTCAGTTAATTTAATAAAATATTATAGTTATCAAAAGAAAATATTTTTAAAATTATCTATAAAAGACTTTTAAACGCGAAGAAAAAGAAACGGCACTTATTCGTAGAACTTAATCTCGACAGGAAAATATAAATTACCTTATCATGAAAGACCAGCTCTCTGACAATGCTTGACGTGGTCATTTCAGGACTAAGCTGTAAAGCTTTAGACTTTGTCAGATTGGCCTCATCCGACCTCAAAATGACGTTTTCCACGAGTTTAGGCACTTCATCTACGAGATCATTGTTAAGGACTTCTGCGTTGGCAGAGTTTGCTATAACCGATAGGTTTCGCGTGACGTCGCGATTCGAGATCGCCTCGGCCTTATCTTCTGCCTTATTCTCCCTTTGCTGCGAGTGCCGCAAATTTTCCTCGACGAGGTGTGCCAACGGATCGACCTGCGATTTCGAGTGTTTCGAGGACTTTGTGCGGAACTCTTCTTCTTTGCTAGGGTCTGAAGACTTGCGATGAGAGGATTTAATGCTGGAGAGACGGCTGGAGGACAGAGTATCGTTGTTGCGATTGGAAGAGGAGGTACGAGACGTTCGAACATCCCTACTGCGAGATTTACCGCGACTTATCCTCTTCCTCTTGTCCCTGTAAGCATATCATTTACAGTATTTTAATTTTGTAATTTTTGGATTAATGAGAACTAAGTAAAAGTTTATGTTACATTAACAATAAAAATATATTGAAACATAGTTTTATTTATAGACTTGTATATTTTTTTGAAAAAAAAAACTTTAATTGGAAAATTTCCGTCATAAAAAATAATTTGAATTTTATAAGAATGTCATAAAAGCAAATTAAAAAAACATAGACTTCCATAGAACATTAAGATTACATTGAACACAGTCATGCTGCATTTTCGTTAATTATTCAGACAATTAAGTGTTCATTAGCTCAATAATTCAGACTTATTTTTTTTAAAGTACCTGTGTTTAAAATTCGACGATTTTATGCCATACTTCGTCAGGCTGTTCCTGTCAAAGCTAGTGCTCTGCTTTTTATCATTCGACTTCGACCCGAAATCCGTACTGTTACAAGACTCGCCGTTTCCGCTCGTTAAGTTGCCGATGTACTTTTTCAAGGTCTCCTTAGCTGCAAGCACCTCTTTGACTAGTAAATCAGAGTAACTGCATGCCGCGGTGACTCCGCTCATTTTTGAGCTGTCCTCGTCCTCCTCCGTTGTCGTTGTCGTTGTCATTTCTCCGGAGTTCGATAACGAATTCGGATTGTTATTCAAACTGTTGCTCGTCGACGACGTCTCGTCCACCAATCTGATTGGGTCCTGCTGGTTCTCGGAGCAAGAGTTGGAAGTCGATATGTCTGATTTGGATGACGGGACAACTATCACCTCTCCTGCTAGAAAAAAATAAATCGTAGATGATTAGACAAAAAGTTTAAAAAAGAATATAATGCTTTCTGCATTATTAACGTTTTTCTTCATTAGCATTTCTGAATAATCATTTTAAATGAGCATGTCAGATTTAACATTCAAAGTAACGCATACCTAATTGCTCTGGAATTAAAATTCCTGTTATCTGCTGCGATTCGCTCAAGCTCGACTTGTCTGCTTCGCCTTCAGAGCTCGGTAAAGGTACTTCTAGTGGATCATTAGCAGTTTCTCCAACTTCCAATTCATACTCAAAGTGCATCGGAATGGCATCTTCGCTGTAGATTTCTTCTTCCAAGACATTTTCCTTCTGCTGTTCGACGTCGAGTTCGTGACTGAGATCTGGAGAGGCTGGCATAATTTCAATGGTGGTCTGACTTTCATCCGACGATTCCACTTTGATGATGGAGCTCTCGTTCGTCTCGAAGTCGTCCGTCGTGCCGTCGATCTCCTCTTCGTGCACGTCGACATCCTTATCGTGCAGGAGATTGTCATCGTCTATTGTGTGTAGATCGATCAAGCTGCTGTCGGTTTTTTCGTCCGAAGACTTATCCTTCAAGTCGAGAATTTCAGAACTGAGGGAATTGCTTGCCTCGACAATGGGCTCGAGCTTGTTGTTGCTGAAGATTTTAGGCTTGTCTTCTTCGCTTTCAAAATCAATCTTGCTCTTGCTGTTCATGTTTTCGTCTACAGACTTCCAGTAAGTCTTCGCTGCGTTGAATGAATTGTCTTCGGAAGTATTATTTGAGGACATTTTTTGCATGTGCATGTTTAAGGCTTCGGCTTCGCTTTCTAATTTCTTTTTCGTGAAAGCGAACCTCGTACTTGAATCAGAGTCTGAGTAATCAAAAGTTCCGATAGCGTTGTCCGATACTCTTCTGCGTTTTATTTTCACTGGAGAGAAGCGATTCAGATCTGACGTAGAATTCGATCTCGATAGTTCACGACGCCTCTTTAGACCAGAAATAAATCTAAAACATAAGTTCGGAGAAATTGTAATTTTATTTGCAAAACTACTACTTTTTACTGTAAACAGGTAAAATTAACATTCTTTTGTATTTTTGTTTAAAATTTTTATACACATAAAGATACCATATATTAATTATTTTTTAGTTTTTAATTACTTTAAATTATAATAAGTATCACTATCTTTGTATTGTACTATATAAAAGCATGACTATATAAGCTAAAGATTAGATAGTGCAGTCTTTTAATTAAGTTCCCCTTATTTTTTATCTAAGTTATTAAAAAAAATTAAATGATAGATTCGTTATGTTGTTATTTCTGTCAAGAGAATGACGCAAATGAAACAGGAACTGCAACTAGAAATCATTTGAATAATTCAAAGTAAGTTGATAGAATTTGTAGAATTATAAAAATATATTTGAAAACATCTTACCGATTAATTCAAATATTCAAACAAAGCTTTTTGGGTAAGAATTTATCGAATTATTATAAAAATAATATAAATGATAGTTGTTCGTGACAAAACAAAATATTAAAATATTTTCTAAAGATTAATTTCGTAGAATTAAAAATGTATTTACGGATCATTTTTTTTTAGTCGGGTAATATAATTTTCATACTTTTCAAATAATGTGAAAATCGTAAAATTTTTTATCGCTAAAAAGAATTCATTATTAAACAAATTTCACTCTTAAAATTCTTTGAAATATTCTTATAACTCAGATATAAATGTCATTTTATCGATAGTTTTTAAATATATATATTTTTAATATTTTTGAAAAAACAATAAAAAAGCACGTTATCTTTTATGCGCAGATAACCCGCTGAGTAATAGATAAGCTGTAAAAAGTTACTACAAAATTTCAAAAATTTTGCATTTTTATCGGTGCGCGTCCTTGTTTCATTAATAATCATTATCGCATACCTTTGCCATTCCAATTCATTGGACTCCGGTTTGTTTGCCTGCTTGACTTCCTCTTTGCTCGGTGCAACTTTTACCAGCAGTTTCATGTGTCTTGCATCTTTGGCCATGCAGTCAAGCACCCATGATCTCCTGAGCACCACTTGTGGCTGCGCGTTCACGATAGCATCCTTGCTCAATTCACACTTAAACTCGGCGCTTGGCGACGTCCTCTTGATGATAACCTTTGGGATCTTGGTTAGTGTAGTGCAACTGTTGCTATTATTTCTTTGCCTGTACTCGTTCTCCAAGAGGAACTGCGTATCTTCCAAGTTAGGATCTAAATTGACTTCTTCTTTGGGCGATCGCTTGGTTTTCTTTGACTGAGAATAGCTGCTCGAGCTGCTCCTTTTCTTTTCAGATTCCGAAGATGACAGGTAGTTTGGCGAGTCCTTTTTTGATCGTGATTTCGAGCTCGATTTCTCTTTGACTCTAGTGGTTTCGTAATCTGGTAACGATGAGTTAGTATCTGACTTGTCGTCGTTTAACAGCGACGTCTGCTTCTCCATTATCTTTGGTACGGAGCCTTTAACGTTGGTTATTTTCATCTTTGGTACCGTTTTCTGCTCTATACTGCTTAAGTCGATGTTCTCTATCACGACTCTAGGTAACTTTTCTTCAAGTTTTATTTTCATCTTCGGGATCTTCGCTTCGGTAGAATCGCAAGAGTTCTGCAATTTCTGTAGCTCGTTTTTATCATCCAACTTGAATTTTACTTTGAAGGTCTTGGGCTCGCTGTCAGGACTTGACGAGCATGAAGATTCTGAAATCTCTTCAATGCTAGGTGTGGCAGGTCGAGATCTGGCATTGCGAATTATCATTTTAGGTATTTTAGGATGAACAGGACTTTTTATGCTTTCTTGCGATTCTTTCTTGAGGTCTTCTAAAGTTCCATTGTCGATGGATTTAGATTTTGAGAAAATCTTTGGATTAGTGTCACTTTTTCGGAGGACAAGTTTAGGAACAGTTTTAACGATCGCATCAATACGAGAGGCATGAAGCTTTTCTTGTTTGATGAATCGATCGCAGAGATCAAAATCGAAGTTGCTCTTGTCGATTGAAATAGGAAGTCTTAACGAACATTTCGGACTAATGGGTTTTTCATTAGTCTCTTGGTCCGAAAGAGATTCTACTTTATTTATAATGATTTCTTCTTTTTTAGTCGGTGAAAAATTAATTTCTTTTTTAATTTCAAATTTTTCTAAAACCTTCTTTTCATTCGCGTCTTTATGCTTTACGAATGCATTTATAATCGGAAATAATTTTGGTGGTTCTATTGTTTTACTGTCATTTTCATTTGGGATTCGAGGTTCTTGCATTTTGCTTTCAATTTCAATCAATTTAGGCAATTCTAATGCCTTACTATCAATATGAATCGATTCATTAAATTCTTCTGCATTACTTTTATCAAGAGAAGATTCTGTAGATTCTTCTGATTTATTTTCAACGAGAGAAGCCTCTCTAGACATTTGTAGTTGATTTTCAATGAGAGAAGATTCTGTACACTCTTCTGAGTTATTTTCAATGAGAGGTTCCTTTCTAGACATTTCTAGCTGATTTTCAATGAGAGAAGATTCTCTAGACTCTTCTGTCTTATTTTCAATTAGAGAAGATTCTCTAGACTCTTCTGTCTTATTTTCAATTAGAGAAGATTCTATAGGTTCTTTAAACTTATTTTCAATTTGAGAAGATTGAGTAGTCTCCTCAATATTACTTTCTATAACTATTGATTTATTGTTTTCTGGCACTTTTGGTTCAATTCCTCCAGTTATAGTAGGTTCTGGAATGATTATTTCTGTTTCAGTCGATTCAGATGAATCTAACAATTCCTCCACTGTTTTACATAATTTAATAGGCACTGGTATTGGAGCTTCCTTCGTTATTTTAGTTTCATTATTCATTTCTTTAGCAGGCACAGTATTTTCTATTTCAACTTCTTCCTGGGCAACTTCAATTGAAGTGATCGTATCTGAAGAAACAATTTTTACTTCTGCTGCGTCCTTGGATGTTGCTGGCATTTCCGCTAAATTTTCTATCTCCACTAAAGGCATGTCTATTTTCTTGCTGTTTTCAATTGATTTTGTTTTATCATCGATATTATTCTCTTGTGTTTCCTCCTCTTCAGAAATTTTATCGCTCTGTTTGGTTTCTTTCTCTTCAATAGTTCTATCGTTCTGTTTCGTTTCTTTCTCTTCAAGAATTTCCTTTGCATTATCTGATTTGAATTTTTCTTCGTTTTCAAACAATGTTTTTGTTACATTTTCAAGAATAACTTCTTTTTTCTTATTAGTAAGGTCACTTTGTTTCTCGTTTTCTTTTTCACTATTTTTCGCACTACTAAGAACACTTGTATTCATTTGAGATTCGATGTCTTCAAGTCGTGATGTGCATTGGGGTTCTTGGTCATTCAATTTTTTCAATATATCTTCTTTTAAATTTTGTAAGTCTACAATACATTTCTTTTCGCGTTTCAAATTACTCGTTTCCCGTTCTGGCGATGAAAATCTTTTTCGTTTTTTATCTACTGTGCCTTCTAATGTGTGAATACTCCTATTTGCGCTATTATTTTTTAATACTAAACTAGGCGGTGTAAGATGTATAGGAGAAAGTCTAGTTTCTCCCAAAAAGGCAGTATTTTCTTTTTCAATACCATCGATGCTAAACTTATTAGCAATAATAGATTCATTATCTTGAATGCGTTTATCGACTGCTTTTTCAGCTTCTTCTTTTTTACTAGAATCTTTTAATTCCTCGACTTCATCGTGTATTTTTTTGTCTGTTATTGATAGGCCTTCGCTTGTTAAGCAATTTTCAAAGCTCAGCAGGCCTACATCATCATTGAAATCATCTTTTTTACCGTCATACTTATACTTGTGATTAGACGATTTAGCATATTTCCTGCTATAATAATATTTATAGGATTCGTCTTGTGATTTCGGAGAACTATAACGTCTACTTCTTCGATTACCTTTACCATAGTAATCTCGAAATAAGGCATGTCCTTCTCGTTGCCTTGCTTCAATAATTAAGGCTCTGTACGTGTAATTTGGATTCGGACTGTACGTTATTTTACCGTCTTTAGTTGTGTAAACAGGAACTGTATTCAATGTCTCTAATTCCTCTAAATAGAACAGTGGGTTTAAGTAGCCTACTGTTTTACTGGTACTGTTACTATTATGATTTTTATAGTAATCTCTACTGTCGCTGTTTACAAATAAATCTTTAAGGTAGTCGTCAGATTTATCATCAAAGGGTTCCACATCAAAGTTGTCAAAGTCCAGATCCTTTGAAAGATCTTTAGAACAACCAGGTTCCGGAGTGTCGACGAAGCTTTTATTTTGAATACATTCTGGCTCTTTAAGTGGTACGTTTTCATCCTCAATGTCGTGGATGGAATCGCGACGACATTCTTCAAGCTTCTTTAAGGCATTTTCTATATCAACCTCTTTCTTATCCAATTTCTTTTGTATAATATTATCCACTTCTGTCTCTTTTTTGCTACTGTTGTGGCTAGCATTATTCTTCTCTGAACTCACACTTTTTGCGTCTTCCAACTCAACATTTTTATTCACAAACACGAGGGTTTCTTCTTCCTCTTTTGTTTCTTCATTTTCTGTATTTGATTTAACGTTTTCTTTATCATTAGTTGTTAGTTTTACTTCGACCATTTCTTTTTCAGGTAATGCAGGATTTTCTAACTTTACTGTTTCTTTTTCTTCGACTACTGTAGAAATTGACGTTTGACAATCGACTTTACAACTTACTGGGCTCTTGGGTGGTAATGAAATATTTAAATGCTGATTCGATTTACTCACAACCTCGTTATCATGCAGTCGTTGACTCTCAACCCTGGATACGTTTATCTCAATTTTAATTCCATCGGTAGAGCTATTATTATTACATACGGTACTGCTGTTTGTTTCTTTTTTGTCTTTGATTTGAAGATTTACGTTGGAGAGCTGAATTTTAATATCAGAGTCAACGCAATTTTTTGTACTTATTTCTTCTGGCGCTTTTTCTAAATCTGTTTCTATAGGATCGAAAATTGATGAAAAACTTCGTCTGGATGTAGTAATTTTAGTATCAGGTAGCATGGGTAACGATGAGTTTCTACATACATTACTGTCTGAACTTGGACTATCGTTATTACTGCTTATACTAACATTATTACCGTCATTAGTAGTGCAATTATTCGCAGTATCACTGACATTATTGTTCGCATTAACATTAGGACTACTACTAGGATTATTAAGTTTATTTTTAGCATTATTGTTGACATTATTATTAGCACTGTTGTTGTCATTATTGGTGCTATTTTGGAGTTCATTTAGGCTACTCTTGAGCATTGCTATTTCATCTTGTATTTGTCCAATGCTTCGCTTCCTTTTCAGATCCTTAAATTCTTTGAGAAGTTCTTCCTGATCGTGATTGCTATTACTATCAAGTTCTACTGATTTTGCTCTTTTCTTAGATTTTTCTGGAGTGACACTTTTTAGAGAAGAATCCAAAGATTTCCGTGCTTGCCTTCCTATCTCAGCAGGTTTTGTGTTTACAATGGGTGGGGTTTCTTTTAATTTTACTACTTTCTAAACGGTTGGGACAACAACTTCTTTCGGAGCCTCTTTAGTTGCAGGAGGATTTTCTAAAATGTAATTAACACCACCTTTGATTTTACGGAAGTGTCTGAGACTAGTTTTGTTTGTTTTTTTCTTAAGATTGTCAGTTTGCGCTTGCTTTTCTTCACTAGTAAGTAATTTGCTTGAAGAACTGCTAAGGCTTCCTTCAAGGTTTATATCCATCCAAATATCACTCACTTTACCCACTAAACCGTCGTCGGAGTCTAAAACTTTTAAATCCGTGATGGGCGGTGTATCTTTGATAATCGAGGTAAGGCAGTTGCCTTCCATAGGAGGAACGGGCATTTTTGGTTCTTCGCTGAGTTGAAGACTGGAGGAATTGGAAAACTCCGAAAATCCAAATACAGCTGTATCAATTACTGAACTACAATGTGGTTCTGGAGGTGGAATTACATTCGTTGACGATGCGGTATTTTTATCCGTTTGAGTTTTGTTCTCTTCAATACCTGTAGACAAAAAAATGTCAAGAATTCAAAGATAAATATATTTCTACGAAAATGTTTAAGAATTAATTGTGAGAATATTAAATATTACAATGAATAAAAATTTTAAAAATTGCGTTATAAAATAGAGCATCATAAAGAAAGACTTATATTTCATTTTTTTTTCTTATATCTTTCTCTATTTAAATGTATTTCTGATATTAAAAATGTTCGTCTTCTACAATACATCTTGGAGAATTAAGAAGCTACTGACGGATTCGCACGTAAGACTTAAAAATCGTTCATGAATGTTGAAAAATATGTTCGATTTACATTGATAACATTTTGAATAAATATTTGACTTAGAACTAACTCAGTTTTCCGCTGAAAATCAATGAGGCAAACACATATTCCAGTTACCAAATATTTGCTTTGTTAAGAAAACGAGTACTTTATAGCTACTCGTGATCTCAGTATTTTTTGAGTCGAGCATGTGTTTTTTCTCAATGCAGGACATAAGATTGATAAAACGAGTAGTGCGCGTTGGTTTTTACATGCGTGTAGTTACATGGTGAAAAATGTATACTTGTGAAAACAATAAAATAAAAACAGTTTAGGATATGTATGTATAAAAATAATTCCTAAATTTAAAATATAAATATATGAATAGTGGTTTTTAGCAAAAGAATTAGTTTTAACGAAAATTCTTTATTGATTCAGTCTTATACTTGATACTATGTTTTTTTTTAATTTTATTATCCTCGACAGAAATATAATAAGAAGAGAAGTAAATATACAAATCGTGAAAATTAATAGAAATTATTGATAATAAATTGCTGCTTCAATAACGACCAATGAAAGTAAAATACTTTGCTAAAAGTCCAATAACTCACCTTTATCGCTCGTTTCCTTGATAATATTCTGTCCTCCCGCATTGTTATCCTTAATTACAGAATTGGAACCCTCATTCGAGTTTTGAAAGTCAAATTGCAGCTCGTCGCCGGCTGCCGTTTTCTGGAACTTTATCGGTGAGTGGGCGAAGCTGATTATCGGGCTGCTTGGCATTATCTCCATGGAGTTCGTGGAGATACTCATGACGCGGACCCGCTCCGACGACTCCTCGTTATCCGAGTGATTCGGGGTGTTAAGGGTCGTCGAAATGGGCGTACATTCTGAAGTCGGCAATTCGGGCAGACTCAGATCGTCATGGTTTCTCGTGTCCTCGTTAACGAAGGAGGCGTTGCCGAGGTTTAAGTTATTGCTGTTATTGCTGTCGTTGGCGACGCCACTTTTTTCCACCGTGGCATCTTTCTTTTCGCTGCTCGTCGGTTGGTCGTTGCTCGGTTTGCTCGTCGAACCCGCTGTGAAAATATTGACGGACACGTTGTTGATTGTGCATTTTAGTGTTTTAGAGTGTTTTTTTATTGATTATTCGTGAATCTTTTTACAAGTTTTGTATTTAAAGAAATATAATATTTATGGCTGAAGTAAAAATACTGAAGTAAATTTTTTATTATCAGTTAAAAACAGTCAAAATCAGTCATATTGTTCAATGTTTCCTTATAAAATTTAATAACAGACAGAGTTAAAGTCTATCCTATGTGCCTCGAAAATCAGAGAATACACCTGTTTTACTTTTTTCTAAAAAAACTTATTATGTTTTATAATTAACTTCGTAATTTTTAAGCGTGCAGCTTGTTTCGTATGTTCAACGAAGTATTTAAAAGTGAATCACGAAAACCAGTTTCAGAAATAAAAATACACGCGCTAATAAAAAGTGCAAAGAAAAGATAAGTACCATCATTACCACTGTTTGCTTCCTCTGCAGTCTTGTCGTTGGTCTCTTTCGTTTGCAGAATGGTGGTGGCATTAAGAAAGGACAGAGAGATTCTTTCTTCCTTATTCCCGCTACTGGCGGCGACGCTGCTCTTATTGACAAGATCCTCGATGCTCTTGATGTCCGCGGAGTTGAGACTGTGAAAGGCGTTCTCGATTTTTTTGACGACGGCCTCGTTCTCGAGTGATTCCACGATGTGTATGGTAGGCACCTCGTCGCAACCACCGCTCGTTATGCAACGTATTATGTTAACGGTCGTGGGTATCGCAACTTGCTCGACGCTCGTCGTAGCTGCGGGTGGAGCGGGAGCAGCCGTCGATGCGGCTTCGCTCGTATTTGCGGTGGCAATTTGATCCTTCTCGGGAGAATTCTGAGCTGGTAAGGCTAAGGCTACGGTCGATGCCTCTTTCTCCGGCGCCGAGACGCAAATTGCCTGCGCCGTCAAATTATCGCCGGCCAGGTTCAGATTCTCGTATTCCAGTACGACGATCGGCGCACTGTCTGACAGTATTACCTGCAGGTTAACGGAATGAGTGGGAGATTAGTAAGTGAGTGCGAATGTTTACTCATCGGTTGTTAAACACTTGGAAGAATTTAACGAAAGACTGCGCTTATTAGATGGTTTAAAGGCGAGTTGTATAACTCGCTTTTTGTATTCATTGATGTATTGTACAGTGGTATATGATTTGTTTTACATAAAATTTTTGTAATACAATAGATTATGAAACTAGTTTTTGTAGTGCCTGACAAAAATGTAAATTAGGTACAAATCATAAAAGTGCGTTAAAAAATGACCTAAAAAACCTTTACACAACGTTATTGTTAGAAAAATCAGCTATTGTTGCACTTATCTTTGAAAGAGAAGCAGTCCTCGTCACTAAGTAAAAAAAATACAAAAAAAAAAAATAATAATAATAATAATAATAATAATAATCACTGATAACTCTGGAAACCAATCTGGTTTTTTAACAAATCTTCATAAAAAGATATAAACAAGTCGTTGAACCTTTATCTATCTTAATTTACCATAATTTTTCAATTATTTGCTCTATCTAAATTTACTATATAATTATCTCAATAATTTCCAAATCCGCGCCTTATTTCTCTAAACTGCGCCTTATATCTAAGCAGGAAACAAAAGCCAACTCACGTTCTGCAAGTTTCCATTGACGCCGTCCTCCTCTTCGGTCTCGTCCCAGTTCGCCAGGAACTGCCTGACGTCGAGTTCAGGTTTGTCTGCAAAGTCCTTGCTGGCCTTCTGCTGTTGCGCCTCGGCACTCGCGGCAGCCTCCTCTTCCATCTGGCGTTGCTGCGGATGATGGTGCACCGCTGGATGGTACTCCTGCGGCAGGTAATGCGAGTGATGTATGTGCTGCTGTTGATGCTGATCCGGTAAGAGCATCGCGTGCGGCCCTGCCGCTGAGGTCGCGATTTGCTGCTGCTGTTGCTGCTGCTGCTGTTGATTGCACGCCATCGCGTGTTCCATCGCCTGCATCGCCTTGCCTGTAAACGAGATAGGCGCTTTGTTTATGGCCAAGTGGGAATAGCGGGATTAGTCCAATTGGTTTATTGATTTTTTTGGGGTGGCTTGAGAAAATATTTTGTTTGAGGTAATTTTTCGTCGGTGAAATAGTGATAAATTTATTAATGATGGTAATAAATCAATGACAATGAGAAGATTTATTTATGGTAGTTATGTATTAGATTATTAACTAGATTAGATTATTACTTTTTCAAACGTTTGTTATATTTTAGCGCAATTTTTAAATAATACGAAAAAGGATTAGTTTAATTTAGTTAAAACAACAATTATTCCACTTAACACAAACCAGAAACTATTTATAAGACAACAGAATTTCTTTATATTAGCTTTCTCTGCTGGCTACACGAAATTACTGTGTTTACTATTTCTAGAGTCTGTCTTCAACGTAAGACGTGTTTTTTCCCATTCTCAATAAAGAATTTTATAGCGTTAAAATTAAATCATTTCTATTTAATTGTTTCAGCATATTCAATGTTATGGACTATATTTGAATTAACTTTTTTCTTCAGCATTTAAGTTATTAAAATTTCAAAGTTTATCTTGAATAATTTATTGTCCGGCAATAAAACTTATTTAATTAATTAAACAACTTTGGATTAAAAAATGTCCTTGTACAATAATCAAGTTAAATAAATTGTCTGTACTATAGCAGTTAATTTTAAAATATGTTGTTTTTAACACTAATACATTATGTTATTTTATAGCAGAAAGATAAAACCGTTAAATTATTGCTTTATTTTCGCAAGACAACCAATTATATTACTGTAAGCACGATTCAAATAACAAAACTGCATTTCTATATTTATAGCAACGTAAAAACAAAATTTCCGATTAAGATAAGACTCATTCTGCGGATCCGATACAAGCCGCATCTAATCGTTGCATGTTAGATGTATCTTTTGTGCAGCGACAGGCTTGATAACGCATATATACATACACACTTTCCCACAGAGCACTTCTGTTAATGTTAATTTTCGGTCTGAATCTTTAAAAGCACGTTTGTGAAAGTTTCATTGTTTCCTGCAAATAGCAGCGCGTTAAGTAAGACATTTTCGTTTTTCAGTAATCTCCTCGAGCACAAAACACACTCTACACGTTCTTAAAAATCATATTTGTAATTTTTTTTCGCTTTTTTTTTTAAATTTAATTAAATTCACTACCAATCTATACTTTCTAAAAACTGCAAACAATAACCAATTAAAATTACTGCAAATCCCAATAAAATAATTGAATCACCCGATCGGATCCCGAGACAATGGCCGATAAATTCTTAACAACTTCTCCATGTGCCCACACCGCACGAACCTCCCCATCTCTCGCGTCAAGAAAAGAAGCCCCTCGAGACTCACCATCGTACGGATTAGCCGCGTCCTTCCCGGGACTGAGGGGGTTGGCCATCTGCGCCATGCCCTGCATGCCGGGGTTGTAGCCCGGCATCAGGCTGGAATTGATGAGGACGCCGTTCTGGTCGAACTGCAGATTGATCGAGGGTATCGACGGCGCGGGCGGCGGAACCGTGGCGGCGGCTTGCTGCGCCTGCATGGGCGGCTGCATACCCGTCGCCTGATACTCGGCGCTCTGCTGCAGCCGGATGATCTCGCGGTACTTCATCAGGCACTCCTGGTAGCGCGGGTGGTTCTGGTAGCCGTGGAGACGGGAGAACTCGCGCATGCTCGCCTCCAGGCCGATCCTCTGCATCGCGAGCTTCTGGTGGTACATGTGCTGGTGCTTCGTCGCCAGCTGCTGCATCTGCGTGCTCAGGCAGCCGTCCTGATCCTTGCCGTCCGGGGCCTTGCACGGAAATTCGCTCGGCAGGTCCCGCGCTGAGAGAGGTTTTTGGAACAGAGATATGAGCATTTTGGAATTTAGATTTTCGTCCGGTCGGGTGTTTGTCGGGAATGTTTATGAGATTGTAAATAATTGCATCATTTAAATAACAATATTTTTGGCCTTTGCGTGCTTGGCAGATAATGCATGCCAATGTTTTGAATAAAATTTATTGATGTGCAATTTATGATTTTTCATTGTCAAGTGCTTTATATTTGTTTTATTTAAGATGCGCTAGGCTTTGTTAAAAAAAAATTGTTTCGTAACGAGTGTAATTAAAACACGTAATAAATAATTCCGTGAACACACCGATCTCAATCTTCCTAGGCAATTATAGTTTTTTTCTTTATTGCATTTATTCATTACAGGAATGTTTAGTGCACTGCATTATCGTGCAATCGAAAAAATGTGATAGAATTATTAGTCTATTTTTAGATCAATGATAATTCTATTTTTTATTTTTTTTACCAAAATTGAGATATTAACGACAGTAGATAAACGATGTTTTTATCTTTTTTCTGCGCGCGGAAAGTTCTTTTATCATAATTTATTAACTCATATCAATGCGGAAACCTCATCTTTGAAAAGTATAGAAAGAATTTTCTTACAAATGCTGCGCGAATAGCGAAGGTAAACAAGTGACACGTAATTACATGTAATGATTGTACTTTAGTAATTACAGCTGAAAAGTTATAACCATCATAAACTGATTCTATCAACGACAGCGCCGCCAATAAAAAAAAAACACCCAAAAGATACCATTACGTAAACAATCCCCCGAGAGCATTACATTCCAAAAATCCATCCAAAAACCTGGCCGAAAGCCGACGATTTTACACCGCTAGCGCATGAAGTGATACGTGCGCCGTATACAATATTATCGACTTTCCTCGTCGGATTCCGCGGAGAAATTCCCTCGTCCGCCGGCGTAGCCCGAATAATTTGCGCAACGATCGCATTTTATAAAAAAGAGCCAGGCTCGAGAACTTTCGCGATTCGAGTATGCCGGTGCCATCGTATACAGGCCGCGTATACGGGGATCGGAGTTATATACTATATCCGCAGCCGCTAGGCGAGATCCGACTCGGACTCGGACTCGGACTCGGCGAAAATAACCGAGCTAACGCCTTGTTCGACGCGATCGCATGCGGGAGAGCGACTATATCGAGAGCAAGTGCGAAGCGAGAGAGTGCACGGCCGGTGAGCCGACGTTATAGTATGTAGGCTGAAGTGGGGCTTTGAAGTTTTTGACCGATGCTCCCTCGAGTTTTTGAGGTAAGCAGGCGGCTCGTGCTTTCTCGGTCGGACGGACGGCTTCTAATTTCGATCGGAATTTTGGCTCGCGGAGGCTCGATGTAATTTCATTGGAGGCTTTATTCGGGGAGAAAGAATTATAATTGTTTCGATTGTCCTTGCGGGAGCGTCGAAAGATAATCGAGAATTTACATTGATTGCGTTCAAAGTCATCTTGGGCGTTGCGAAAATCTAGTTTTATCTTGGTGTCGATCATTGCGAAAAGCATATTAATGTTTACAGAAGCAGCGTCGTTATATATAAAATTGATGTAATATTCCGAGTCGCGAGGAAATCGTCGATATTCGCTAAAAATCGGTACTTAAAACGCTCGAATACAGGTGCATTTATAAATAGTCAAAGCGAAGCTATAATAATTCCGTCTGCTATACTTAGGTGGTCCCGCGTTAAATAAACCCTGTACAATTAAGTCGACGAGTCCTCAAAACCTCATACTGCTTCCGCGCGCCGTAAATCACCCAAAAATCTCCGCGACGGCGACGGCGAGCCTCCTCTGAAATTATTTATCCGCGCAGATTCGCCCGGCGACCGTTACAAACACAACCTCCGCGATTCATCCGTAAAATTATCGCGTCCCCCTTATCTCCCAAATTTAAAGTACCCCGACGCTAATTAATATGTATATTTTCACTGGCTCCCCGCGCGAGCTAAGCTCTTCCGCTTCTCTTTATCGCGAGGCGCTGTTGTTGTGACAGTGCAAGCACGGTGGGGGGGGAGGGACGGGGGGGGGGAGAGGGGGGAGACACGAAGCGGCTCTCTCGCCTCGGCACGTGCGTGTATAACTGCCGGCCTCCGCGATAGTCCCCCTCCCCCTTCTTCCTACTTTTCAGAAAACGGTGAGTAATACAAGGAAATATTTACGCGGTGTTGTACCGTTCGAGCGAGGACAGCGTGGCCCTTTTGGTGAGTTGGCACTTCGGGGAGAGTGATTTTGGGTGTTCACGCCTTGCAGTTCTGGTAAGTGGGGAAGAGTGATTTTTCCGGTGCGAGAAGCGAGCGGGCTGTGACGTAACGAGCACGAAGTCGGAGACGAATGAGTGGATGCGCGGAAGAGACGGTTTGAATAATTTGGCCGTCGTCCAGGATGCAGCGGCGTGCGGGCTCGTATGAACTTTGTTTTGGCCGAAATTATTATGCACGCTATTGAGAGTGGGCTTTTTAATAGGGGTTTTAACGGAAGAGCGCAGAGAGCAGCTCGAAATGTTATTCGGCGTTAAAGCGGGAAATGATGCGAGGTAACGACTTCATTGAAATAATTCATTTTGAAATTGCGGAGTAATGATGAAGGCGATAAAAACATCTTGTAACAGCTGTTATTAACGCTAACGTATAAATATCAGTCGATAAATCTCGTTGATTTAAAACTTTATAAAACTTCATTTATAATGATGGTTAATCAGCGCTTAAAAGAAAAGCAATAAGACACTTTCCAATTAAGAAGCAATTTACGCATCATCAACTGCTTTAGGGGCATATACCGACGCAGTAGCCGTAGGTCACTTCAGTTTAATATCTTTGCAAGTAATGGGTCAATCACGTGCGAGATCCATTTTTAGACTCATCTCCCAAGGCCTTTAAAACTTATGCATTCAAATTTCCCGTCGAGTCTCAAAACACAAACTGAATCCAGGGAAATGAAAACTTGTTTATAGTTTGCATAATTACAGGTTTGATTCGAATTTTATTCGACATTTTAATTAGATGGGCTTTTAATTGGTTTTTTCTTCGGCCAAAACGACTGCACTGAAATGAAATTATTTGACGCCTGCTGACCAATGCACGGAGTTTAACATATTTTTATCTCGAACGAATAATAAAAGATTTTAATTTTAATCAAGCACTTCCACGGGCAAGGAATTTTAATGCTAAATATGCGCGATACGTGCATTTTAAACTGGCTTTTGTGGCAACTCGGCTTTCATATTCAAATGCATTCAAATGTCCAAAAAATGTTTTTGAATCCCTAGACGTGACGGCCGGTCGCTTAAAATACGTCTCAGTTACTCTACTTTCCTGCGCAAGAAAAAAGAAAACTTGCTTTACAATTGTTAAATCCAACTCCCAAAACTGCTCGAACCTTCCCGAAAAATACTCCCGAAAAAAAAAAACCAAAAAGTTCACTCACCCATTTGCGGATTGTAGTACGGACTGGTCATGTTCGTGGGAATGTTGCCGGCATTGACCATCATGCCGTTCTGCATGATGGCGCCGTTCGGCTGATACTGCTGCTTGGGAAGATACTTGTCCTGCATACTCGGATCGGGGTACTTCATCATCGTGGCGGCAGCGTGGGGCGGTGGTACAGTCCTGCCGTAGCCGTCCTTCATGCCCCCGTAGTACTTCTGGTACTCGGCCGGGGGATAACCGTAGGCGTTCTGCGGCATGGCAGGGTAATTGGGCGGCATAGCGGATTGGTGGTAGGCCCTCTGGACCTGGCTCGATTCCTTTCGGTAGCGGCGGTGCTGCTGGTGCTGGACCTGCGCCGCCGCCGCCGCCGCCACCTGCTGGTGCTGCTGCTGCTGGTCCACCGGGAAGCCCGGCATCGTCTCCTTACGGTACATCTCGGTGCGGGAGTACCGCGTGGTGCGACCGTCCATCGTCGCGTAGGTGCCGGCTGCCGGGTGAACGCTGTCGCGGTACGGATTGCTCGCTTGGTACGGATTCATTTTGCTCCACCTGGAAGGAGAGAAGTTGAGGTTTAGATTGCGGTTTTCGGTGCTTTTTCTCTTTCTCTCTTTGCTGCAGGAGGGTTTTGCGTAAGTTTAAGAAAGTGCTAAAGGATCGAGATAAGCGTTGGAGTCTGCAAGTTTTTGTAGAAACCTTTGCAGTGTGACTTTATTTTAGCTTTTTGACCTTGAAAAAGTGCAATGTAAACGCTGCTGCCATTGTAAGTGGCATTTATTTTTAAAGAAATATTAGTATTTCAAAAGGCAAAAGATTCAAGAGAGATTAAATAAACTAATATTTGTAAAAGAACGTAAATTTCTGTATTATTATTAAAATTTTGAAAATGGTATGCATCACTATTCAAGATTTAATAAAAAAATTCATCAATTAATTTGAAGAGAAACTTTGAGTAACGTTAATATTTCAAACGATATCAAAGCCGATTAATTTTAACGATTCAAGGAAAAAAGTGTAGCCTTGAAACTGTCGTTCAAAATGCATAATGAAGACGTTTTCAAATGGTAGATAAAAAGTATACAGATTCGTCCCTTTCCTCGACCGCTCGAATTTATCTATATAATACCGAGAGATTACGACTAGGTCTTCGTAGATAAGCTTAGATAACTAAAAATAGCTCCTCTCCGAGTACCCTTCGAATTCTGATTCATTTTGAAAAGACCTTCGCTTACGAAAATCTTATTGAATTTTTATTTAGATTGGAAATATTTATTGATTGCAAATCACTGATTAAAGACTTGAAAAGTTAGAAAAGTAATAAAACTATTAAAAAAAAAAAATCAATATTAGACGCGTTTTTAATTTTATACATTTCACGTTAATAATTCTACACAACAGCTGACTTACTATTGCAGCTAATTTTTACGATTTGCATAACCCACTATTATCACTACAAATTATTCCGAGAATGAAAACGTTATTCAAAAGTAAAATTGCAATAAATCACTCTTTAATAGTTCATTAAACCATCTACGAACTATACAATTGAAACCTCTTACTTCGCTACACAGCTAAAAAAAACTTGATATATGACATCTTAATCTATTTCAAACGGCAGCAAAGAAAAACTTGACATCACATTCCGGTATAACATTAAGTTAAAAAAAAAACAAAAACTACTCCTTCGTCCGCATAATTGTCGCAAAAAACTACATTATACGAAACTACTTCGATATGCGAGACAGCAAAAAGCCGCACGAGCTACTTCTTTCTCCACTTATCGCTCCTCTCCGCAGCTCCGAGGCAACTGCACGCGCTCTCACCTATAGCCGATGTTGTTGGGCTGGCAGCAGTCGCCTTTGCAGGCAGTATACGCGGGCTGCCTGGCGGCGGTGGGGGGCGGGGGTCCCGGCGGCATTATCTGGCCCATTCCGGCCATGGCGGCGCTGTTCACGGCCATGGGGTTGGCCGGCATCCTGGAGGTGGGGCTGCTCAGCGACATCTGAACGTTGCGCTGCTGCTGCTGCTGCTGCTGATGCTGTTGCTGCTGCTGCTGATGGTGATGCTGCTGCTGCTGCTGCTGCTGCTGCTGTAATTCGTCGGGGCCCATGGCGTTGGCGGGGTCGATGATGGGCCCGTAGCCCATGTGGTGGTGGGGCAGCATGCCAGCCTGGCCGAGCGGCGAGCTCGCCGGCTGCTGCTGGCCCGATCGGTAGTAGGCGCTCGGGTCATTCTGCGGCTTGCTCATGCAGTCGAGGTTGAAGAGGTGGCTGCCGCTCGCGCCGGCCCCGCTGCCGCCGCTGCCCGCGCCCGGCTGCACGGTCTGGGGGGCCTGCTGGGCCTGCTGGGCCTGCTGGACGACCACCGGCCCATTGCTCGTCGCCGAGACCTGCCGGTTGCCCTCGCTCTCACCAGACTGCAATGCTCCGTATTGCTGCCAGTCTGGCATATTTCGACCGTAGTTCATTGTACATTGTTAGGAACTCATTATCCTTGGAACTATTGGGTTTAGACGCCCGTCGCATGTCCGCCCATTGCAACCGCTGAAGCGAGCTAGTGCTACTCTCGGGCTACTTCGTCTTCGCGATTGGCAGGTTTCTCTACCTGGAAAATTGAAAAAAAAAAATGTCGATGATTAGTTGTCGGCTCGATTGGTGAAGGGGCTGAGGATTGGAATGGTGTTGGGGGTCAGGATACGTTTGGCCAACGATACGATATATATATATTTTAATTTCGAGTCATCGATTCAAAGTTTCGTGGAGACTGCGTATATGCTTTGGAGTACAAGTTTTGAGTCACGCAAAATAAATGTCACGCGAATCTACTGTAATAACAGGGATTTGTTGGCAGACCACATAAGGCCGCGTGTGTGTACACACGATGTACCAAGCAAGACCTATTCTGATGACCAAGTTCCGATGTTGAGTTGGTCCAAAATTTTTTTTTTTTTTTATCTGCTTAATTTATTACCGATTCCTTATAATTTGATGTATGCATGTAAGCTTTTATAATTTTCTATATAAATATTAGCACTGAAAATTACGATGATTTTAAATGTAACAGAAAAACAGTCGTTTTACTCATTTTACTTCCATTTATTCCTCATATTTTTTTAATAAAACGTAATAATTTTAATAATATGTGCTAATATTTGATTTAAGAACCTGAATTTTCAAATAGCAAAGCAATAGCAAAAAAAAAGTAAATGCTAATCAGAGGTAATAATAAAAGAGCTACACTTTTTTTAGCCTTAAAATTAAAACGCGTTTATAAACGCGAATTAGCGGCTCGATTTTAATAATAGTCGCGAAAAAAACCCTTACGTGTTATCCAATTGCGCTCGGCATAGATAATCAAGTTTTTCATTGTCGAAAAAACAAAAATCATTTGTTAGCACTCGAAAGCACTTAATTTAAAGGAATTTATAAAAAAAAAAAGTGAAAAATAAGAAAACAATCAATTTTACATCGCATCCTTCGTTTCGATGCTCGAAAAAACCCCCAGCCACTTTTCTGCGTACTCATTTACGACTCCGCGAGCGAATCGCCTCTCCGAATAATTAAACTCCGCGAAAGTAAAGGCGAAAAATGCACGGCGTCGGGCGCAACAGCAGCAACAACAAAAAAAAAAGTCCCACTCCGGGATATTCGATCGATCGGCGGTGCATGCAGTCTATGGGAAAATCGCCGGCAAAAGGAGGAGCGCGCGCGGTGTGATTTGACACTATTCGTATGCGCCGTCATTGCTCGTCGTTCGTTTTGCGTCACGGCTCTCGAAGGTCCCCGCCCCGCTCGTCCAGGTATATAGAAAGGGATCATGTATATATCGGCGCCGGCGGCGGGAAACATTACCCTCTCCGATTTTTAACCGAACCCGATACTCGGCCCCGAGAGTCATAAGTCGTCGGGCGACTTATATATTTTCTTGCCGGCGCGGCGCGTAATCCGGGGAAAGTGCGCACCGCGACGAACGAGGCACGCCGCCGAATCGATTATCGCACCGAAGTACATCTGAAATAGTGCCGGCGCCTGTTTCGATGAGTAATCGAGTGTCCCCCCCGCTCCCCCGCCCCTCCGTGTAATGAATTAACCGTCCGCCTACAAGACTTGCTAGGCGAAGTAAATAAACAGCCAAGTGCGCGGCACCTCGACAGCTGAGTTCATTGATGCGCGAGAAACAATTGCGACACGTGCAGCGCGAGCGCAATTACCGGAGAGAACCGCCGCGGCGTTGAGCAACGTTATATATCGCGTCGCGCTTAATTATATATTCTTAATCAAAGTAACGTATGTGGTGGCCGGGTGGGGCGAAAAAGAAAAAGGAAGAGAGAGCTCCGCGACGATAAGACGCGCAAACCAGTAACGGCGACGAGTGAACAGATACATGTATATATATTTTCAAGCTCGCGCTTTAACATATCGATCGTAGTAACGAGCGGCGAACTTGGCGCCATTTTTTTTCTCTCTCTCTCCGCCGCCTCATTACGCCGACGAGGAGGAGCCGCGTTTATAAATTCGTGCCCCCGCGGGAGAGAGAGAAAGAGAGAGAGAGAGAGAGAGCTGCGTGTGCACGAGACGCGAGAGAAGACTTGCGAAATTATTGCTCGTCGGTGCAGTTAATGCGGCGTGGCTTGCGACGCATTGCCTTCCTTCGCGGCCATCCATGAATTTAAATGCCGCCCGAAAATAGAGCGCGTCATTTTCATAATCTCGGATCGGCGCTCTCTCGCCGCTGCTCTCTCTCTCTCTCTCTCTCTCTCTCTCGGATAAGCGCGTAAAGAAGTTGACACGATCTGACGTCAGCCCGCGAGGCTTCGTTCGGGGGGAGAATTTGAATTCGATAATGAGGAATGAGAGAGAGAGTGAGAGAGAGAGAGAGAGAGAGAGAGAGAGAGAAGTATATACGTGATATGCGCTTTATTTTTTTCTTATCAAGGAGGTCATTTAATTGGCAGCTCGGGCCGAGTAGCGCGAGGCTCGGACAAAAATTTCAGTATAATTACCGCGCGCGGGGCGAGAGCTTTTTGTGTTTTTTTTTTCTCTTTCTCGGAAAAAAAAACCGAGATTGCCTCCCGAGTAATATACATATCTCCCGAACAATTAATTTGAGTCGCGAGGAGGAGCGCGCAGATAAATCGAGCTCGTTATATACGTCCTCGCGGGGAAATATTAAATTCATTCGCGATACTCGCTCGGACACCTCGGCCGGTCGACAACGTCGCCCCGTTAAAAGAAAGCAAGCAGGTCGAAAGAACAATCGACTCGTGTCAATAAAGAAAAACTGCTCTCTCGCGCCGTGGAAACGAAGAGCGAGCTATATCGCCGAGGCATTCTTTCCTTCGTCCGAATCTTTATCGGTTCTCTCTCTCTCTATATATATATATATATATGTATCCACTGGCATTTAAATGAACGCGATCGCGATGAATATGCACTCTCGTAAAAGCGCGCTTCGACGCTGCACAACTAGTTGCTCGCCGCCGCACTACGGCAAAACAGGGATTTATGGTCGCAATAAAGCTCGCTCGCGGCGCGGATAGAGAGAGAAAAAAAAAAAGAATTGCACGTGTCGTTCGCGCGTAAAAAAAAAAGAACTCCATTTCGGCCCCGAGCGAAGAAGAAAAGCGAGGCAGCTCCCCGGCAAGCAATATGGACTGATTACCGAGGCTCGTCGGCGGGCCCCAGCGGCCTCCTCGGCGCCGTTTCGAAATCGCTACGGCGGATTGGGCCAGCTGGACATTCCTCCGGCGTCCGCTGCGTCGCGACGAATATACCTTTTTTTTTTTCTCGTTTTCACTGGAAAAAAAGAAATGACTGCTACGCGCGCGCGCCCACTTTTCAGCGTGCGTTCTTCTCACCCACACGCGCTCACGAAAACACGCGCGCACACACACTCGCGCGCAGGCACGCACGCACGCACGCACGCACGTATTTGTCCACTAACGATCACCGCTCAGCGATGCATGGCCGGTCTTCCTCCGGCGGCGCGCCACAAGCAACTAAACTCGTCGCGAGCGCGCAGCGAGACTCGCGCTCGTGCCGACTGCTCGGCTCGCGATAATCGTTCGATCGCGCTCGCCGAGCTCGACGTCTATACTC